>LOJH01036776.1:0-15432 GCA_001685095.1 Ellobius talpinus | reverse complement strand
AACCCAGTGCCATTGTCCTTGGCTTCTCAGTCAGCCCTCATCGTCAGCCACATTTAGAGAGTCCTGTTTGATCACATGCTCCATCAGTCACAGTCCAGCTGGCCTTCGTGAGCTCCCATTAGATCAGCCGCACTGTCTCAATGGGTGGGCGCACCCCTCGTGGTCCCTAAAACTAAGGGCAGATTTCCCTGCTCTTCTCATGCCCACCCAGATGATGTCCCCACCAGAATATTGGGCAAGCATATTGACTTTTGCCTATCTTTCTTCTGTGTCTTTAGAAGTCATGTAATTCTTCCACTGTGGAAAATTCTATTAGAGTGAGGGTGATCTATGTTCCTAAAACAAGGTCATTTATATTTGGCTCAGGATAAACTATTTCTTAATCCCTGTGCAGCAAGAGCTGTCTTTTGTGTCAACACCTCATACAGAGGAGAGTCAGGAGAGAGTGGCACACTGTAGGGAATATCTGGAATTAGGGCCTGCCTGTAGAGAACTGATCGAGATGGATTGCCAGACAGGACAAGTGAGTTTGTTTATTTATTTGTTTATTTATTTATTATTTGAGAGGAAATATCAAATATTTGGGGATTGGATAGAAAACAAATGAATAAACAAACAAAAACCATCACAGATGGGTCAGGGTGCTGTAAATTCCATGATATTTGTCCTTGACAACAATTTTATATGAACATTTTCAAGAAGAGACATTCCTGATGTTATTAGGCTTGCTTCAGTCACTTTTGAAATTGTTTGACATTGCCTTGGGAACTTGGAACACATGGGATGAGCCTTCCTGAACTTAGTATTGAATATAAATGTCATCCGTATTTGTATGTCTAAATCCATGTTTGCAAAAGCACGTCAATCTCTAATTCACTATACACACAAAATTAACATGGGACACACACTTATGTCTGCGATAAAATATGAGAATGTAAAAGAACATACAAGCAGGCCAATAAATGTGGGATAAAATGGTTTATATTAATAGCTGCCAAACAACTACATAGCAAGAGCCGAAAGAACCGTTTTATATACACTAGAATGACTAAATTCAAAACAAACAGACACACAGCAAACTGTTTTATAGCCCCAAAATATCAAGACTATAATGTAAAGAATTAGATTCCTAAAAGACTATATTCCTAGTAGAAGCATAAAATGCATTGACATTTTAGAGACCTCTTAAGTAATTTATAGTCAAGTTAAATATACATTTTCTTTGACCCAAACATATGTACTTCTAGTCACCTACTAAACAGAACTGGAATCATATATTCACACAAAATTTGTACAAGCATATTCATTAGAGCCCAAATCAAAATTGATCATATACATGTCTTCTATATAATAGAGGATTTAAAATCCTGCAACGTCATCATAGAGTAGAATGGGAATACTGTATGACAATAAAAAGGCTGTGGCTACTGTGATGTGCACAATACATCAATCTTAACACTGCAGCAAACATTGTATTAAACAAAGGATTGGCAGGCACTGAAGTGCATGGTCCAAAAACAGAGTCCTGGGAGGAGAATTCTGAGTTCTTGTGAGAAAATTCCAAGAAAACAAGAGTTTTGTGACAGTTTCTTCAAACCATGGGATTGTTCTTGGATTATGTTTTCATGCCCCTCCCAGGTGTAGCAGATAGAAGTGAGTTTGCTTCAGATTTTTTTTGCATCTGGTTATTGTTATTTGTTGATATGTCTCTATGGAAAAAAAACATGCTTTTTTTCCTGTATGAGGTTTGTCTGCCATGTGTGGCTTGCCCTTCTGGTAGCTCATTTTATTCATGTGACTCCTCAACCCTCAGAACATAAATTGTCTGATGTTCTGAATAAAGTTGGCTATTGCATGAGACTTTAGTCTGCTTTGCTTATCAGCTCCAGACTTCCTGTTCCCACAACCTCTAGAGTAATAAAGAGTATACACACTGATTCTGTTTTCTAAAGGCAGGCAAATGCATGGTGATAGACAACAGAAATGCCCAAGTGGGAGTAGGGATGAGGATGCAGTGCATTTGCCTGAACTGGTTTGAAGAACTTCCTGAAAGGCTGGTGATGTTTCACAGCTAGGTGGTGGTTTCACAGTGTACAGACCTATTAAAATCTACTAACTGTCACACATTAATTGTGCACCAAGTTTGAATGTGATGTTGCATTCTGTAATTCCAGTTCAGATGTGATAATTATGAGTCTAAATCCAACCTGGGCTATAGAGCTGGACTCAAAAAATTTTCTATATCAAAAAGTAATTCCTTATTTTCACTTTTGTGTGTTCATTATATATATGTGTGTCTATGTGTGAGTACATGTGCTGCAGTATTCATGGGAGTGGACTTGAATCATGCAGGGATGTGGACTTGGTTCTTTCCTACCTGGGGATTTAACTCAGTTTGCTGTGTTTAGCCATCTTGCTGACACAAGAAGCAATACTTCTTAAGTAGGTTATCATATATAGAATTCCTTTTTTATAATGAGCACTCTGATTAAATCCATGGGATGTATATGGCTGCTAAATGACATAAATGACATCTGAATCAAGACCTGCTGTAAAAACACACTTTTTTTAAAGCATCACTCTTTCACAGTTAGTGAATAGCTGTGACAGTCCATTAGGACTAAATGAATGACCTTGGGAATTTGTGGATGAAAAGATGGAGTTATTGAGCATGCAATTCAAAAGATCATGGCTTGTATCTGAAGTTTTATTTGTAAGAATTCGTAAGCTTTAAAGAGAAGCACAAAGGGATTATAAGTTCAATACGAAACCCACACAATGTCTGTTCTTTAAATTATCTCAATGCTATTTTAAGGAGTTATCTGACGCATGTGCCTGTTGGGTTAAGTCATTTTAAAATTTAGAATTTACAATACAAGTCTTTCTTTTGGTGTAAAATTACAACCATCAAAAGTGTTTAGACCAGGAGGTTAAAAAGGACATTCTTTCCAAACAGGAGTTCTTTGTTCTATTGTCACCTGCTAAAGTAGTAAAAGAGAGAAAATATAGAAAAATGGAGAATAAATATGCCTTTTGAAAGAACAGCCTAAGTATTCCTGGAATTAATGATACAGGTGGATAAGTACCCAGAGGTGTCTTTCTATAAATGAGTTCCCATACTTTAAAAGAATTTTATTATATGAATTTCCCTTGATCTTTATCAGAGTATTCGGTGTTTTTTTCTGTAGAAAATTTGTTTCTTTCAGAGTTTGATGACATTTCGTCCCTCAGGAATTACAAATGTCTTTGAAAAGAAGTGAACCAATAAGTTTTACCAACAAAGACCTGAGTTTGTGTATGAAGAAGTAGAAAATAGATCCCAAGAATATTACTTGAGACAGGACAAGTCATGCTGTGGTAAAGTTTGTCCTGAAACTTCAAAATTTTATACAGGAAAATTTATTTCTCGGTCAGTTTTTTTTTCTGAGGCAGGTGAAGTGAGTCTCCAGATACCTTTTATCCAAGGGGATCTGTATGGCTTGTGTGGCTAGTATCCAACAACTTTGCTCTCTCAGAGAGGGTGGTGCCTGGTTCCTGCCAAGATGTGTACCACCTCCATTCTCATCCTGACTGATTTAGTTCTCACTGTCCATCGCCATAAAGAAAATGGGGAAGCATCTTTCTCAATACCCAGGCACAAGAAATAATAAGACCTACAGATACAGCATCATACATTCCATAGGGGAGTTTTCATTGCACCAAGGACATGAAAATGGAGGCTAGCAAGGTACAAAAGTGAACTTAGCCAATTTTCAGAAACAATTAGAATGTTCCAACTTACGGGAAAATTTTAAACCTTGGAAGCCGTGGCTGATTCATCCCATATGAATGCTCTCCCAATGTAATACTTTGTTATCCTCATAGCTTTTAGATTGTCCTTCTGTTTGTTCCATCTTGTTAGCTCTCAAACTTTGTCATCAAGAAAGATCTGAGTACCTTTCCTAAAGCATAGCAGAGTTGCCATTAGGGATGTGACAGAGCACAGCTCCCTGATATATATACAGTTCATCTTTCCCAGTAGCTTGGGTTTAAGAAAATGCTACTTACTTTTAATGTGTAAAACAAAAATATGTAAGTTTTCCAGATTTAGTATTCTTTGTAAATCTCACATTAATACCATCTCTTTGGAACATGAAAATGGATTTTTGGGAGAATGACATTTAAAGGAGAGATAAAATGCATAAACTATAAATAAATGACAGCCTCAGCTGACATCCATTTCCCTTAAGCCTTCCTTACAGGACAGTAGTTTTTCATGTCATCTCTGATTTACAATTATAAGAAAATGTACTACTAAATACTAAAGAAATAGAGAAGAGAATTTTGTTTTAATTTGAAAATCATCTTTGTGGAAAGTAAACTGAAAACTCCTTAATACTCTGAAATCCAAAGGGAAATCAACAAGCATATTGATGCAAAAGAAATGGAAACATGGAATATCAAAACATATGATTAGCAAAGATGGTTCTGAGATGGAAGTTTATAGTAGTAAATCCATACATTAAGACAGATAATTGTCTTAAGTAAGCTAATGATAAAGCACAATAAGTGAGAAAGATACCTTAAAAATCTGCTATCAGCAGAAGGGAGGTGAAACCAAAGATCTCAGATGATAAATAAGTCTATAGAAATGATAAAATAAAATAAAACTATAATAAAGGTGGTCACTGAAAAGATAAGATGGGTAAGTTTTAGCTAGATTAATTAAAAAGTGTATCAAAGAAATAAAATTATAAATTAAAGAAGCATTACAACTTACACTATTGAAATATGTAAGATCAGAACAGATGGCTATAGACAAGTATACAACATCGAGTTACCTAACCTGGAAGACATGGCTAAATTCTTAGAAACATACAACCTGTGGAGATAGAATCAGCCTATACCATATAAGGAGACTGGATCAAAATTTGAAAACCTCCAAGCTGTTTTGGACTGGGAAGCAGGTAGGCTAACAACAGATCTGCATATTTTTCTACTTTCCTCTAAATCCAAAGCCCTAATTTCATCCCTAGTTTTGTAGAAGGCCACTTGCTGCAACCTCGCATTCTTCTCTCCTCATTTCCATCTGATTGTACAAATCTTCACCTCCAGCCTTGCTTCCCACTCATCCTGTTATCACCGAAGCCAACTCCAGTAGGCATTCCCTGAGAACAACCAGCATAAACTTCCAGAGAAACAAGTAGGCCAGCAAAATATGTAGGCAAGCTTTGGACCTTAACCCCCCTTCCTTCCCAGTGTCCCGCTCTCATGCCCAGGTCTGCAGCAGACTATTATGGCCTCTCATCTCTTCCCTGCTCCCATTCCCAGGCAGCTAAGGAGATCCTGGTGGAACACCCCACTTTCCTCCTGCTTGCGAACCCCCTTAACCTCCCATTCAGTTTGTCCCCATTCCTAAGTATCACCCCCCCAATGCCAGAAACATTTTCTGCCCAGAACTCCCCATGATCACACTTGGCAGGATCTCAGTGGAATTCCATACCAGGTAACACACAACTATCATATCCTCCTAAGAAGGAAAAAGGATAACAGAAACCAAGGGGAGAAAGAACACCAACCCAACAAAGACAACACCAGATATCAACAGCTAGATTTACAGACATCTCAAACCAAGATGTTTATATGCCAGCATAAATACAAAATCAAAAACCAAGACAATATATCTCCACTAAAGCCCAGGAACCTTATTACAGTAGTCACTGAATATTGCAACATAGCTGAAACACAAGAAGGACCTTTAAATAGCCCTTGTGGATATGATCAAGGTCCTAAAAGAAGAAATGAGTTAAATCCCTTAAAGAAATCTGTGAGAACACAAATGAACAGTGGAAGAAAAGGAATAAAATGGTTCAATGCCTGAAAGTGGAAATAAAGAACACACAAACTGAGGGAAATCTGAAAATAGAAAAAATTAGGAACTCAAACAGGAACCCCAGAAGCAAGCTTCACTAATAGAACATAAGAAATAGAAGAAAGAATCTTAGAATCTCAGACATTGAAGACACAATAGAGAAAACAGGATACCTTGATTAAAGAAAATGTTAAATCTAAAAAAAAAGAAAAAGAAATCCCTAGAAAATATTCAGGAAAGCTGGTACACTATGAAACAACCAAATCTAAGAATAATAGGAATAGAGGAAGGAGAAGGAACTCAGGTCAATGGCATAGAAATGTTTTCAACAAAATCATAGACAAAAATTTCCCTAATCTAAGGAAGGAGGCACCTATGAAAGTATACGGAGACAGGAAAATAGAGAACACCAAATAGAATGTACCAGAATGAAAGAGCCCTCACGACAGGCTAACGGCAGCACTAAACATAGAGAACAAAGAAAGAACATAAAAGCTGTAAGTGAAAAAGACCAAATAAGATATGAAAGCAGACCTTTTAGAATAGCAGGTACTTCCCAGTGGAGACTTTAAAAGCCAGAAGACCTGGACAGATGTTCTACAGACTCTGAGAGACCACATATGGCAGCCCAGACTACTACTATATAGTCAGATTTTCCTTTAGACCATCAGCTCACAAATAATAACATGGAGACTTATTATTAATTATAAAAGTTTTACCTTAGCTTGGGCTTTTCCCCAAACTAGCTCTTATAGCTTAAATTAAACTGTTTATTATTAATCTACATTTTGCCACATGACTTGGTTACCTCTCCTCTGTACTGTATGTTTGACTTCTTCAGTGTCTCACTGGTGTTTCCCAAGTGCCCAGATTCCTCCTGAGTTCCTCTCATTGCCTAGTCCTGCCTAGTCCCTCCTACTTAGCTATTAGCCATTCAGCTCTTAATTAAACCAGTCACAGTGACACATCTTCACACAGCATAAACAAATCTTCCTCAACACTAATATATTCAGCAAAATGATCTCTTGCCCTAGATGGAGGAAACAAGAATTTCCATGATAAAATCAAATTTACGCAGTATCTATCTATAAATCCAGCCCTAGGGAGGCAATACTTGGAAAATTTTATCTTAAAGAGGTTAGTCATACTGAAGAAAACACAGGAATAAATAATCTTAGATTATAAAATCAAAAGAGGGGAAACACCCCCCACCACCACCACCACCGCAGGAAAATAATAGCTATGAACAATCATTGCTCATTGCTATCTGTCAACCTCAATTCCTCAGTAAAAAGTCAGAGACTAACAGAATGGATAGGAAAACAGGATTTGTCTTTCTACTGCATCCAAGAAACTCTTTATCATCAAGGACAGATATCACCTCCAGGTAAAAGAATGGAAAAATATATTCCAAGAAAATATACTGAGGAAGCAAGCTGGTGTAGCCATTTCAATATCTGGCAAAATAGACTTTAAACCAAAAGTAAGCAGCAGGAATGATACTCATCAAAGGAAAAATCCACCAAGAAGACCTCGCATTTCTTAACATCTAATCACCAATACAAGGGCAACCAAGTTTGTAAAAGAAACACTACTACAGAGGCAGGGAGGGGAGCAGAGAAAAATGTAGAGCTCAATAAAAACTCAATATATATATATATATATATATGAAACACTACTACAGCTCATATCATGTATTGAGCCTCACTTATGGATAGTGGGTGACTTCAATAACCCACTCTTGCCAATGGACATGTCATCCAAACAAAAACTAAACAGAGAAATGTTGGAGCTAACTAACATCATAAACCATAAACCAGATGGATCTAGTGGATACTTACAGAACATTTTACCCAAAGACAGAAAAATAGACCTTCTTATCAGAACCTTGTAAAACTTTTTTAAAAACTGACCACACACTGAGACACAAAGCAAACCTCAACAGATAGTGACCACCATAAATTGAAGCTACATGTCATCAAAAAAAGAAACAACAGAACTTACGAAATAATGGAAACTAAAAAACTCTACTGAATTAAAAATTGATCAAGACCGAAATTAAGAAAGAAATAAAAGACTTTTTAGAGTTGAATGAAAATGAACAAACAACATACTCAAACTTTTTGGGACACAATGAAGGCGGATCTAAGACGTAGGTTCATAGTGCTAATTTTTGGCATAGAAAATTTGGAGGGATCTCAGACTACTAACAACTTATTAGCACACCTGAAAGCTCTAGAAAAAAAGAAGAAATCACACCCAAAGGAGTAGACTGCAAGAAATAATCAAACTCAAGGCTGAAATCAATAAAATAGAAGATAATATATAGAATCAATGAAACAAAGAATTGGTTCTTTGAGAAAATTAATAGAACTGACAAATCATTAAGCAAATTAACAAAAAAGCAGAGAGAAAAGGATACAAATTAATAAAATTAGAGATGAAAAGGGAGGCATACCAACAGATACCTAGGGAATCTAGAGAATTATAAGGATCCTTTAAAAAATCCATATTCCATCAAATTTGAAAATCTAAAAGAAATGAATAATTTTCTTGATATTATGTCACTTACCAATGTTAAATCTAGATCACACAAGCAATTTCAGCAGACATTTAACCCCTAGTGAAATAGACACAGTCATAAAAGAATCCCAATAACAATAAAAACAAGAAGAAAAGCCCAGGGCCAGGTGTTTTTAGTGCACAATTTTTTATCAGAATTTCAAAGAATAATGTCAGTTTCTCATAGTATTCCACAAATTAGAAGCAGAAGTAATATTGCTCAAATTTTAATGAGGCAAGAGTTACCCTGATAACTAAACCATATAAAGACGCATCAAGGAAAGAGAATTATGGTCATAGATGCAAAAATTCTCAATAAAGTACTTGCAAACTGAGTACAAAAACATATCAAAAAGATCATTCATTATGGTCAAGTAGCTTCATCCCAGAGATTCAGGGATAGTTCAATCTGTGTAAATCAATAAATGTAACCCACCATATAAAGAAACTGAAAGACAAAACCACATGATCATCCTATTAGATGCTGAAAGGCCTTTGACAAAACCCAGCACTTCATAATAAAAGTCCTGGAGAGATTAGGAATACAAGGGACATATCATAACATAACAGAGCCAGTTTACAGTAAGCCTATAATCAACATCAACCTAAAAAGGGAGAAACTCAAAGCAAGTCCACTAAAATGAGGAACAGACTAGGTTGTTCACTGTCTTCATATCTATTCAATATAATACTTAACATTACAGCTTATGTAAATAAGACACAGAGGTCAAGTGGATTCAGTATGGAAAAGAAGAAATCCAAGTATTGTTATTTGCAGATAGTATGGCAGTATGCACAAGTGATCCTAAAATTATATTGGGAAATGCCTACAGCTGATAAACACTTTCCTCAAAGTAGCTAGATACAAAATTAATGCACAAAAGTCAGTAGTCTTCCTGTATAAATGACAAATAGTCTGAGAAATAAATCATGGAAACAACACCATTCACAATAGCCTCAAATAATATATCTTTGGGGAAACTCTAATCAAGCAAGTTAAAGACTTATATTATAAAATCTTTAAGACATTGAAGAAAGAATTTGAAGAAAATGTCAGAAGATGGAAGGCTCTCCGATGCTCATGTAATAGAAAGATTAATAAAGTAAAATGGCTACCCTATCAAAACCAATCTACAGATTCAATGCAATCTCCATCAAAATTCCAACAAAATTATTCACAGATCTCAAAAGTACAATTTTAACATCATATGGAAATTAAAAGAAATCCCAGGATAGTTAATATAATCATGAACAATAAAAGAACTTCTGGAGCTATTATCATTCCTAATTTTAAGTTGTATTACAGAGCTATAGTAATAAAAACAGCATTATATTAGCAGAAAGACAGCCACATCAATCAATGAAATTGAATTAAAAACCCAGACACAAATCCACACACCTCTAGGCACATCTAAAAATTGGCACACCACCAATTTTTTTTTGATAAAGAAGCCAGAAATACCCAATGGAGGGAAAAAAAAGGTATCTTCAATAAATGACCAAACCTGAAAGCTGCTTGGGTAACTAAGAACTCAAATATTTCTGATCTACTAAGGGAACACAACAATAAAATGACTCCTAATGACATCCTGCTATATACACATACCAGTTTCTTGTTCAACTAGCAGCAGAGAAGCTTCCTCCTGCAGCAGATGGGAACTAATATAGAGACCCACATCCAGACGACATGCAGGAAGTGAGGGACCTTGGAGCACTCATCCAGAATTGGGATGTTTCTATCAAATCTGTCCCCTCAGAAACCCTTCAGAAGAGGAGGCAGAAAGAGTATAAGGGCCAGAGGGGGTGGAGGACACCAAAAAAGCAGGGCTTTCTAGGTACAAAAGAACTGACACACTTTGGACTTAGAAACCGAGTCAACATGCACCGTGCCTGTGCAGGTCTGTATCATATGGGATGCATGAGCTGAAAGGAGAAAGGGACACATGCTCCCATCCTTAGCCCTTGGAGAAGCTATCCCCAGTTGGTAACAACCTGAAAATGAAAATGTAGCTCTCTACAAGGAGTCTCACAATCTTAAGGTTATGCTGCATGCCCAGCAAGTAGATGGCCAAGAGAAAACAAACTCAATGGCATCATTGGATGTGTTTTTGTCTCATAATGTTATGCAGACAAAATTATGTTATCTTAATTTTATTTTAATATATGCATATATTACCTCTTTTTACCTCATAGATTCTTTGCACACATATTATGGTTCCCGGGTTAGTGTGTTTATGGGATTCCTGAGTTAGGAATGAGTGGGTCTCTGAGTCTATATCTGTTTCATATACCTTTTTCTCGTTCTTTTCCTTCAGTTTGTTTAATCCCAATCCAATGTATCAATGTTTGTTCTATCGGATTATATTTTATTTAATTATATCCTTAAAGGCCTGTTTCTTTTCTAATTAGAGATAGAATAGGAAGTGAAAGTTTTATCCACTGAAAACTATAGGATATCTATGAGAGAAATCATATTGTTAAAATGTTTCTACTACTCCAAGTGATCTACAAATTTGAACTATCCATATCAAAATTCTATTGTCATTTTCCCCCAAACAGGAAATTTTATCTATCTATGGTTAACTGATCTTTCATAAAATCAGAGGACATACAACGTGTAACAGCTAATCTCTTCAATAAATGTCTTTGAGTAAATGTAATTGGTACATGCAGAAGAATAAAACTAGATTTGTTTCGTATCACAAAAAGTCAAGTAAAAATGGATTAAAACTTAAGACATGAAGCAATAAAACTATGAGAACAGGACTGGGGAGACAGCTTGGCAGGTAAATCACCTGCTTCACATGTGTGAAGGCTTGAATTTAGATTACTGGAAAACATATAAAGTTAACATGTAACAGTTAGTAGCTGTAACCCCAGCATTTCTGAATGAAGATGGAAGGTGGGTGCAGGAGAATTGCTGAAAGCTCATTGTAGTGGAATGTGTTACAGTAGTGTTGCAGGGATATCCTGACTTATCATGAAGCCAGGATATACTTAGAGCCACAATAGGACAACTCTGGGTGGGGGTGGGGGAAGACACAATAGGACAGCTCTGGTCTGGGGGGTAGAGCCTCAATAGGACAGCTCTGGAGGGGTAAAGCAACAATAAGACAGCTCTGGAGGGGTAGAGCCACAATAGGACAGCTCTGGAGGCTGGAGCTGCAATAAGACAGCTCAGCCCTGGAGAAAATGTGTCCTGACTATTGGGAAGCCAGGCTACCTGAAGCTGAGGTGCAGTGGGGGATGGTCTCCCCACAGGATGTAGGGATCCTGCTCCTCTCCTGGAGAGCTGCTACCACAGAGTTCTGCTCTGTACCCTTAAGGGAAAGTCCTAGCAGAGCTATCTGCTTCTTCTCCCGCCCAAGATGTTTCTTTTGCTAACACTCTGCTAAAAGGGAAGCCCCCTGCAGAAATGTAGGAATATTCTCTGGCTCCTGGAATAAAAATTGTTACTTTTTCCTGCCTGGCCTTGCTGAATCCTTTTTAAGGAGCATCCTAGCAAGGTTCTGCTCCGCTTGCCAAGGGCCCCTAGGGAGTGTCTCAGCAAGGTTTTTCAGCTCAGTCCCTTAAGAGACATCTCAACCAGGTTCTTCTAGTCTGAGACAAATGAAGGTCATCACCCAAGACTCTTTAGAGAAAGAGATTTATTTGGGAAGGAGGAATCCAGGAGAGTGGCTGCTTCTGCCAGGGAGGGATTAAAGACAGCTCTTAACTGAACAGGTGAAGAGGCTATGATATGATATTGCTATGCTATACTACGCTATACTAATAGGCCATGAATGTATTTGGGGATGATTTTAGAAGCATTCCATGAAAGTGAAAACGGACATACAAGATTATATCAAAAGGACATTTCAGGGATTAGGTAGAAACCTAGTGCAATAAAACCTCCCAGAAGTCTACAAGGATGACCCCAGCTAAGACTCCTAGCAACAGGGCATACGTAGCCTCAACTGGCCATCTCCTGTAACCAAGAAAGATTTCCAGTGGAGGGATTGGGAAACAAACCAACTGCATAACCTTTGGCCTACATTTTCCCTGCCTACAAGATGTGCTGGGGTAAAGTTGGTGCAGAAATTATAGAATGGCCAGCCAATGATGAATCTAGTCTTGAGACCCATGCCACCAAAAAGAACCCACCCCCTGACACTGCCTGTAGGTAGCAACAGAACCAAGAGAATGGATAGCCCAGAAACCTAGGATAGGACCAAACATGACTGGCAAAAAAATAAAACGTCAATGTAGTCATGCCTAATGAGGCCAATGATATTCTGCTCTACTTACAGATTGGTACCTAATCCAAATGGCATCATAGAGGCTTCCAGAAACTGATGGAAACAGATGCAGAGACCCACAGCCAAACATGAGCTGGAGTTTGGGGAATCCTACTGAAGAGAGGGAGGAATGATTGCAGGAGCCAGAGAGGTCAAGGATACCACAAGAAAACTCACAGAATCAACTAATCTAGACTCACAGGGTCTCCCAAAGACTGAGCAAACAGAGGTAACCAGAGAACCTGTGTGGGACTGACCTAGGCACTCTGCATATAACTGATAGTTGTGTAGCTTAGTCTTCTTGTAGGACTCTAATGGGAACAGGGGCTGTCTCTGACTCTTCTGTCAGCTTTTGGAACTCTATGCCTCATACGGGATTTTTCTAGCATTAATATGATGGGAAGTGCCTGGTCTTATTGCAACCTGGTATGCCATGTTTTGTTGATATCCATGAGAGACTGCCCTTTTCTGAACAGAAACAAGAGGAGTGGATTGGGGTTTGGGACCAGGGGTGGAGTTGAAAGACTGGGAGGAGAGGAGGGAGGTGAAACTGTGGTCAGGATATAAATCATCACTGTTGTCATCATTTAAAAAAGGAAAAAAGAAAGAAGATTATATTAAGCAAATAAGGTTATATTAAACATATAAGATAAAGAAAAGGAAACAATTAACAAGGTGAAAGGAAAAACTTACAGAAATATTTTTTGTGCAGTAGGAAATATTTTCAAACTACTATCGGATACATGGATAGTATAGAAAATACATAAGAAATTAAAACTCAATAGTAAATCCACAGATTAACAATTTAAACTTGGCAAAAAACTTACATAGACATACTTCAAAATAAGACTTATAAATGATCAATATGGATAGCTGGGGCTCCTGCAGCCCAATCAGGCTAAGCTAGGCCTCCCATATTGAGTATGCCAGTTAATTAAAGAGGTGACTATTTGTAAAACAACAACAACAAACAGAAAAATGTTCAGTCAATGCAGCAACATTGGGAAGAAAAATAGGTAAAGAGTCTAGTGATCCCAAGTCAGTCTTCTAGATGCTACCACGAGGTTTAAATAGAGGAAGAACTAGGACAAGGAGGCAAGTGCTTACAGACACATAGTGTGAGTGAAGGTGTGATCCTGCCTGTGTCTCAGCTCCATTCCTGTGAGGTGGTAAAATGGGATCTTTATTGTTTGATGGGTCAAGGTGGGTCTTGGAGACTGATGACTGCTACTCTATCACGTAACTGCTTGATCATAGATAATTACTTTCATGGCATGCATGCATGCATGTGGTGGTTCTGCTGTTCTGTATGTGAGTGACT
The DNA here is from genome assembly GCA_001685095.1 of Ellobius talpinus. Taxonomy (NCBI): domain Eukaryota; kingdom Metazoa; phylum Chordata; class Mammalia; order Rodentia; family Cricetidae; genus Ellobius; species Ellobius talpinus. The sequence continues at coordinate 1,421 of LOJH01036776.1, read as the reverse complement.
GCCGGAGGGCAAGGTGACGCCAAAGGAAAAGTTAAAGACAATGATCTATCTTTGTGGCTTTATTCAAAGGAAAAGCCACAGATGATACAGAATGAAGGCTTGAATGTCCAGCTTTCATTTGCTTTCAGTTGCCATGGGAGCCCAAATAATGAGTTAGCTTATTTTAGCAAAAACAGAATCTAGGTCTTCTTTCAATGTCACATCACTTCTTTTTAAAAAGCTATTGTCAAAAGGACAAAAGAATAAGTGTTGGTGAGGATGTGGAAAAAAGCAAACACTTTGAGCATGATTCACAGAATTATATGTTAGTGTCACCATTATGAGAACAGACCTCACAAATCTTAAGGGTAGAATTCCCATGTTATCTAGCAATCTTGCTTTGGCGTCTATTCCTAAAGGAAACAAAATCAGCATGATAAGAAAACATCTGTACTACCATGCTCAGGGCAACTGTATTCAGGGTACTTGAGATGGAGAGTCAACCTATGTCATTGATGTGTGACTGGACAAAGAAAATATGCTACATATGTAAAGTAGAATGCTGTTCTACCCTAAAAAACAAACATAAAGGAAAGCCTGTAATTTGAAGGATGACAAATTGGAGGGCGTGAGGCTAAGTGAAAAAGGCAAGGCAGAGAAAAACCATTTCTGCATGATCTCAGTGGGCAGAGTCTGAAACAAGCCAGAGTCACAAGAGTGAAGCTGATGAAGAGTGTCAAAGTCAAGGTGAGTGTTCAAAGAACATGGTGCTGTGCGTCAAAGGGTACAGAGCTTCTGTTAACATGAATAAGCCCAGGACGTCTGGTATGCAGCACAGTGACTAGGCTTAACAATGCTGTGTTAAGTACTTGAATGCTACTGAAAGTGGACTGTAGATATTTTCACAGAACAACACAGTGGTTGTGTTGAATGTTGAATATGTTACCTTGCTGAATTCAACCATTTTTCTAGGTATTATGCCAAAACATTATGCATATAACATATATATATATATAATTTTATTTGTCAACTCTATGTTAACATAAATAAAATACAATTTAGAAAGAAATTATCTGAGTCTCTAAGAAAATAATCTCAATAAGTTAAGGGTTTTGATCACTAATGAAAAAGATTTAAAGGCCCACTCCATGACTTGGGACCTATAACCAACATTGCTTGGGTGACCAAGAACCAGAGACTAGATACCCCAGAGACATAAGGTAAAGACAAACACTACTTGTCTTAAAAAAGGACTATGAATAAAATGCCCTAGTCATATTCTGTATATATCTATAAGTATATCACAGATCAGTGTCTTAATCAGTCAGTCATTAGAGAAACTTCCTCCTATAGCAGATTGGAACAGATGCAGAGACCCACAGCAAGACATTTCACACACACACACACACACACACAGAGAGAGAGAGAGAGAGAGAGAGAGA
>LOJH01036775.1:418-15432 GCA_001685095.1 Ellobius talpinus | reverse complement strand
GGACCTCTGGTAGAGCAGTCAGTGCTCTTAACCACTGAGCCATCTCTCCAGCCCTCTTGGTTTAATTTTTAATCAGCTCTTTTTTTTTCAGTTGAAGTACTTACAATGTTCATGTGGGGTTTGGATGTGGTAGAGTATACAGTTCAGAAAATCATTCCACAGTCCAAGAACTCAGGGTTCTTGGTGCAAGCTCTGTATTGCTACTTGAACAAGACATTAACAGGGAGGGTCACCACAGCTGCTTTCTACTATGCAAATGTCTTACTGGCCAATTCACAACAGTGGCTCCTTTAACTGCCATAACTGTTGGAGGGTAAATAACCAAGTATAGTATAGTATAGACTCAGATTTTAGCTAATGAGGTTAGGATTGGGAAGGAAATGAGGTGGGTGAGGATAAAGATAAATAAGTAAAAATATTGAGGCTAGTAAAGTAGCTGGGAAGGGAAAGTTGGCTGAGATACTACTGTTCAGGTCTACAGATTTTAGTGACTGTCAAAGCTACGGAAAGTTATCATTAAGAAAAGAGGACAGGAGAGATGGCGCAGTGGTTATGAGCACAGGTTGCTCTTCCAGAGGACTGGGTTCAATTCCCAGCACCCACATGGCAGCTCATACTGTCTATAACTCCAGTTCCAGGGGATCCAGCACACTCACATAGACATACATTCAGGCAAAACACTAATGCACACAAAACAAAAACAAGTCATTTAACAAATTTTTAAAAAGAAAAAGTAAAAGGAGGCTGAACATGGTATTATGCACCATTAATCCCAGTATGCAGGAGGCAGAGGCAGGTGGTTCTCTGTGAGTTCTAGGCCAGCCTGTTCTACGCATTGAGTTCCAGGCCATTCAAGGATATAACGTGAGATCCTTTCTAAAACAAACAAACAAACAAAAATGTAAAGAGGAATGGAAAGGTTAAGAGAAAGAAGACAAGATAATGAAACCAGATGGAACGTCTGAGCCATGACTGAAGAGTACACTAAAGAATGCCTCAGAGTCAACTGGCTGGGGAAAAGAGGAAGTGGTTCTGGTTTGCTTTCTCTCCTCTAACACACCAGGGTTGTTGATAAATGATGGTGGAAGCTGGAAGGGGACCAGAAAGTTCCAGTTCCTGCTGAGCATCTCCACAGACGCCTCTAGATCAGTTCCATCATGATGGGGGAGTGCTTTTCTGCCATGTATTCTTCTTGAATTGTGACCCTAATTAAGCATGCTCAGATGTATGTATCTTAAATTAAATATACACTGGTTTGGACCCTTTCCAAAGTGCCCCCCATATGAATATGTATAGGCCTCCCTAAAATTCCTCACCCTTTCTTTGTTTGAGGGGAGCACTATGCTCTACCTGTAGGTGATAAAAAAAAGCCTCCACGGTTGTGTCCTGGCTGTGACTTCAAGTCTTGCCCTTGAAGTTGCTCACACAGTCACAGCTGGATTGCTGCTACTCGGTCTGCCTTCTTCACTGTTCTCCATTTTATTCAGTCTGGGACCCCAGACCATGGGATGGTGCAAGTCTTCCCCACCCAGTTCAACTTTTCTGGAGACACCCTCAGAGGCACACCCAAGGGTGTGTGATTCCATGGTAAGTCTAAATTTACGCAATCTGACAAAGAAGATTAACGATCACGCTCATTACTGATTAGGAAAGTTCAAGCCTTAGGATTTCTATTGCTGTGATAAACACCATGACCAAAATCAACTCAGGGAGAAACAGTTAATTTTACCTCGCAGCTCTCAGGTCACACTGTCACTGAGGAACATCAGGACGGGAGCCTGGAGATAGGAACTGAAGCAGAGGCCATGGAGGAGCGTTGCTCGCTGGCTTGCTTCTCATGCCTTGTTCAGCCTACCTTCTGATACAGCTCAAGACCTTCTACCCAGGGGTAGCACCGTCCCCCAGGGGCCAGGCCCATTCACATCAACCTGGATGGAGGCATTTTTCTCAACTGGTTTCCCTTTTGCCAAACAACTAAAGCAATGGTCAAGTTGACAAGCTAACCAGTGTATGAAGTGAGAAGAAAAACAGGCCTAATTTAAAAAAAAATCAACTGTTGAGTAAAGATGTGACACCTGAGGCGGGCTTGGGGGAGACTCTGTGTTGACTCAGCATCCTGTCATGCAGCCTGTGGGCCTGGATCTGAGGTCCCACCATAGATACCAACCACAAGGAGAGGTCCAAGTCTTCCTTGGGAGGTGGCAGGAAAGCAGAAGGGCTCCATGTGTGCCTCATTTTACAACTCTCCAGCAGAGGGCAGTCTGAGCTCAGGCACCATTTTCCCTGGCCACGGGTTTAGTCAACAGGGCAGATAGGCACCTAGCCCCCTCATTGGCCACTGAAGCTTGGGCATGGTGCCCACTTGCTGGCAGCAGCAGCAGCACCAGAGAAACAGATGCACAAGGAGGTTGTTTTGAGCTCTCCCTAAGCTTGGCAGATGCCACAGTCCCCCATCTAGGATCCTGGACTGAAGGCTCGTCGGCCTCTCATCCCAATGCAGGGTACTCACTGTTGTTGGGACCACTTGAGTCCTGGTCTTCAGCTATTCTTCCCTGTCTAGAACCTTTTAATTGAAGTTACTAAAAGCTGTGCCTTACCTAGAGGATCAGAGGATGGGATTTTCACCTGTCGGCCATTGACGGCTGTGTATTTAAGCCTCCATGGTGCTAAAGAAGGGCTTTTGTACCAATGATTGGAGGTCCGTGTGTTGGTCTGTCTCTGCGTGTGTTTCCTCAACCTCCAGGCCCTTGACCGAAGCTTGCGAACTGGATTCTAGCACATAGAGCGCAGACGGGGGTGTGTGTGCGGTGCGAGGCACACTGTTTCCATTCACAGTTCAGAATCCATTTCTCTAAGGCATAGACTCCCAGAGCCTCAGAGGTGGAAGGGGCTTTGTTGCTCTAAGTCCACAAACTGGCATTTCAAATAACTTGAAAGGGCAGGTGGGGGGGCCCTACATTGTGAAGCTGTCTTAGAGTAAGATAGAGGCAGCTATGTTGCATGAGGGTGGTGAGGCTTGTGAAGAAACATCTCAATCCTACTGTTGTCTGAATGACAAGAAATATGACTGCTGCTGCTGGTGGTGGTGGCGGTGGCGGTAGCTGGAGAGATGGATCAGTAATTAAGAGCACTGGCTGCTCTTCGAGAGGACCCAGGTATGACTTCCAGCACCAACATGGCAGCTCACAACCCACAACCATCTGTAACTCCAGTCCCAAGGGATCTGATGGCCTCTTTTGGCCTTCTGGGACACTAGACACACACAAGAGACATAGATACACATACATATAGGCAAAACAAACAAACAAACCTATAAAATTACTTTTAAAAATTGAGGAAGATTTTGGAGGAGTTGGAGAGGAAAAGTATATGAACAAAATATATTGTATCAACAATTTTTAATTAAAGAAGGAAGGAAGGAAGGAAGGAAGGAAAGAAAAAAGGAAGAAAGAAAGAAAAAGGAAGGTGGCCATGACTGAGCTGCATCACTGGTTACCAATTATCTCATTTAATAGAAGAGAAAAGTTAAAGCCCAGAGAAAAGGAGCCACTTACCCAAGGAGGGGCTCTATTCTCTCTCACTAGAGCCCAGCATGTTCAAGTCCTGGTACCTTGGGGTAAAGGGTGAATGAGTATTCAGCAGAAGTAGCTGGGCATGGCTTGGACTTCTAGATCTGTCTGACTAGTGGCTGCTGATTAATCTTAGATTGCCTCATTTCCTTCCTTGGCCAAAGAACTCTTGTTTGGAGAAAGCAGCCTCTCCTAGGACACAGGACACTCCTTTTCCTTGGTGAGTCACAGGCTCTGAACCCACTGTGGACAGCTTGACTTCAAGGCAAGAATCTTCTCTGCTCCTACTTTTTCCAACCAACACCTCCATCAATGGCACTCCACTCCTTTGGCCAACTCCCTGTAACTTAAATTAGTGTCCCTAGACATGTTATATACTCCTTTAAATGGGACTGTAAGGATCCAGAGGATTGCCCCTCTTCAGTCCTCAAAGCTCATAAGGAAAACGGGTAGAGGCACTGTCTTAATTAGGGTGTCTACTACTGTGATGAGACACCATGACCAAAAGCAACTTGGGGAGGACAAGGCTTATTTCTCTCACAGTGCTACAGAACAGTTCATCATCAAAAGCAGTGAAGGCAGGAACTCATGCAGGGCAGGAACCTGGGGGCAGAGCTGATGCAGAGGCCATGGAGGGGTGCTGCTTACTGGCTTGCTCCTCATGACTTGTTCAGACTGCTTTCTTTTCTTCTTTTTTTTTTCTTTTGGTTTTTCAAGACAGGGTTTCTCTGTGTAACAGGCCTAGCTGTCCTGGCTGTCCTGGAACTAGCTCTTGTAGACTAGGCTGGCCTCAAACTCACAGAGATCCGGCTACCTCTGCCTCCAGAGTTCTGGGATTAAATGCATACTCCACCACTGCCTGGCCCAGACTGTTTTCTTATAGAACCCAAGACCACCAGCCCAGGGATGGCACCACCTACAATAGGTTGGACCCTCCTGTGTCAATCACCAATAAAGAAAATGCCCCCACAGACTTGCCTATAGCCTGAATTTATGGAAGCATTTTCTTAATTAAGGTTCCCTCTTCTCAGATGACTTCAGCTTGTGTCAAGTTGACATAAAACTAGCCAGCACAGGAACAGAGCATGGTTTTCCTGCCACGTGTGCAGGTCTCATGGATGCTGCATGTGCTGGCAGAGATCTTATAAGTGGCTTTTCAGAAGTCAGCATGTTTTGGCATTGTGTCCACCTCCAGGAGAATGAGCAGGCCAGAGCTCAGCTGTGGATGTTTCCTTAGCCTCAGCCTCCTTCGGAATAGCTGGGATTGTGCTATGGCTGCATGACAGGTCACAGGACTACACCTTTAGGTCTCAGGCCTGTATCTGGAATAGAGCTAGCCCTGGGAAGAATGTCATTTCCTTGTTACTATGACTAACGCCAGCGAGGATTAACACATAACAAATCCCTTTGTCATGGGCTCTTGTTTGGCCAGCTCCTCCCAGCCAGCAGACACAGAAGGTGGCCGAGGTAGTAGTGGTGGTAGAGGTGGAGGTGGTGAGGCAGTCCTGAAAAACTAATCTTGAAGAAATTACCTCAAGAATAACTCCTAGGGGAAGAAGTAAGAGGCATGTAGCTATTTGTTGAAGGAAAAAGGAACAGAAATAGAAAGAAGACCAAGAAAGCGGAGACTAATGAGATTAGCTACCTGCAGGGCACGGCAGAGAAAGGATGGAAAGGATGGGTGGATGAAGCGGGAACAGAACTCCACTACACAGAGCCTTTTGTTCTGATCTATGTTAGAAGCCACTGCGAAATAAATGAAACAAAATTTGGAAGGAGATTGAGGACCCTAAAATAATTAAAAAAACACAAAAAAATTTAAGAAATGTTCTTTGACCTCCATCTTATCACTTTATAATAAAAGTAATCAAACTTTTTATTATGCATGAAACAATTAATTAAAAATTAATTTAATCTCTGTCATTTCCTTGAGTCATTGGTGCTGTGACTACTTTGACAAGGGCAGGGATGCATCATGATTGTTTAAAGCCTTCTAAAGGTCCCCACAACTGAAGCCAGATTTTCCGTCAGACTGATGCTAGAGCTCAGTCCTGAGACCCCATTACATAACATATTCCTCCTCTCTGGGGCAGGCACAGAGAATGAGTTCAGTGTCTCCCAGGTTCCAGGAATCAGTGAGCTCAGTGACAAACATTTAACATCATGAGGTCACACAGCAGGGGACCAACCATACCTTTTACTACCCATAAATACTTCAGTGCCAATAGGACTCTATGAATTCCGAGAGCTCTTTTCCTGAAAGATAAGGAATTTGAGATAATCCTTGTTGACAGGATTCAGACAGGTACAGGAAAGAAAAAAAAAAAAAGAGGAGGGAAGTCCAAACAGCAGAACTCACTGAGAGCAAGGCAGGCTCACAGGAGGAAGAAGCCCACGTGAGGCTGGAGTATAGTTATTAAATTCCTGTCTCCACATCTTAGTCCTGCATGATGGGTATTTGCCTTGCCCCTTTCCAATGGCTGGCTCAGTGACGACCTAGGGAAAGACAGATACACAGCATTCTGTATGTTTAAAACGTGTTTTTGCATAAAGGAGAGAGAATGTGCTCGTTCCTTTGGTTGGTCTCACTCTTTTCTTCCTCTCTAGTGTCAGTGCCAGGACACTAGGCACACACAAGAGACATAGATACATATACATATAGGCAAAACAAACAAACAAACCTATAAAATTACTTTTAAAAATTGAGGAAGATTTTGGAGGAGTTGGAGAGGAAAAGTATATGAACAAAATATATTGTATCAACAATTTTTAATTAAAGAAAGAAGGAAGGAAGGAAGGAAAGAAAAAAAGAAAGAAAGAAAGAAAGAAAAAGAAAGAAAGAAAGAAAGAAAGAAAGAAAGGTGGCTATGACTGAGCTGCATCACTGGTTACCAATTATCTCCTTATTTAATAGAAGAGAAAAGTTAAAGCCCAGAGAAGCAGAAGTAGGAAGACAGGCCACTCCCTGTTTGCAAAGCAGGAAATCAAAGTTCTCCATCTGGCTGTGTTTTTCTGCAGTCAACCTGTCTGTAACCCCAGGTGTGTCAGGAGTAGCACTGACAGGAAGCCCTTCCTCCTCCTATCCCCCCTCCCCTCCCCTAGCTGTGCTGGGGCTCAGCAGGGCAAACAAAAAGTGAGAAGAGAAAGCAGGAACACTTCATAGGGCAAAGGACTAAGCTGAGCCTGAAAGCCAGAGGTCAACCTGGGTCTAGGCAGACAGCAAGACATAAGAAGAAAATCTAAATGTAGGGAATTCCCATCAGACCATGGGCTCACTGTGTCCTGCGTCTTAATCACAATCATTGAGGTAAGTCTGAAAAAGCCTTGGGGTGGGAACAAAGGCAACATCTGGCCTTCAAGTCGCTGTCCTCTATTGCTCCACACCATTCTCTTTCAAACAAACACACGTCTCCAAGAAGATGAAGCCAGTATCTGCTCCCTTTTGTTCTTTTCATTCTTGTCTGGTCCCAATGCTCTTGTATCCCTCCTCAGTACCAATGCCAAGGTCCTGGTAACAGCTCCAGCCACTGGGCCTGGGGCTGTGGCTTTGTATCCACGCTTCATCAGGAACATACTGTTTTCCTTCCTCCCCCAGCCAATGTCAGGGACCAGCCACCAGGGCCCAAAGGTGGTGATTTCTCCTGTGACACCCCTCAGACACTGTGGTTTTGACATCCTCTCCTGGTGGCGTATTTGTCCCCCCACGCCACCTCCAACCAGAGCTTTCCAGGTGCAGTAGCCAAATTTTGTTTTTCTCTTTCTCCTAGCTCAAGACGCAGCTCTGATAATATTTGGATAATACTGGATAATATTTGAGACATGGATATTTTCCTTTAAACTAATATTTTAAAAACATTTTTAGCCTCCACCCACACTAAGAAATACATTTTATTTCATCAACAGTTTGCACCTACAGACAGACAGACACACACACACACACACACTTAACACAATTTTCAGGAGAATACTTACAATATTGGATGCACTCTGGTATTTTCTTTATTTCATTTTTTACCAGGCTGCCTGTGTGGGTTTGGGGATGTAGCTCGGCGGTATAGCACTTGTCCAGCAAACATGAGATCCTAGCATCAAAACCACAAAATGCTTGTTGGGACTCGGAGGTAGAACGCTCCATCCCAAAACACAGGGATACTCTGCCATTGCTAAACTGAGAAGAGCTTTGCACCCCAACCTGATCAGATTAGGGTTAAGCTGTATACAAGTGAGGGCTCTGGCCAGTTCTGCTTTGCAGACTGTGAACTTGGCCTCATTACAAGGAAGGAGCCCCCTTTGGGGGTTTACTGACAGTGGCAATGGCTTCCATGGTCTGGATAAGAACTAGGCCCTAGTCCTGTTTTTTGTATTTTTCCCCTTTGGTACTTTATTATTTTTTTCCTTTCTTTGTACCTTTAACAACCCATCCCATTCCACAGTCTACCTTTCTGCCGCAGGCTCACCTTAAGATGGCTCATCTCATGTCATACTGTCACACATTCTTATGTAGGTGACCATTTGCTCCCCTGACAACTCGGATGCCACCTGGCCAGGGAAACCCAGACATCAGGAATCTGTGAGTGAACTGTGGTGCCCACAGGATCTACAGATTCCTATTTTTTAAGTGTTGCCTTGCTAGAGGGCCCCAGTAGACAAGAGCAAGGCAAGGCAAGCCACTCTGTCTCAGGGTGGCAGGAGCTGCCCTGGGCTGAGGAGCAGAGACCGGAGTTAACAGTGAGTTTACAGAACTCAGTTATCCCTGCAATACTATGTTTGTACTTAATAGTTTAGAAATTAAGCTGGTGTCACACACCTTTGATCCTAGTACTCTGAGGCAGAGGCAGGAGGATCTCTGTGAGTTCGAGGCCAGACTGGTCTCCAAAGTAAGTTCCAGGACAGCCAGAGCTGTTACACAGAGAAACCCTGTCTCAAAAAACCAAACCAAACCAAAAAGTTTAGAAATTAAGAAAATAAACCTAGACTTCAGAGACGGGGCACAAACAATGGGGCTCTGGAATGCAGGAGGTGACTGGACATTCAAAGGGAATAATGGCAGGTAATAGGCAGCCCCTTTGGGTTAACCCCACCCCTATCTAGCACAGCCTCACCCTGAATAAGAGGTGAGAGGACTGCAAGGGTGGGGGAGATGTCCCTACCTCCCATCCCAATTGAGCGACATTCCAGCTATAAAGCCTTTTAGTAACTGTCAAAATAGCATCATAAAACAATTAATATATAAATCATGAAATTACATTACAAAATGTCATGATTCTGTCTGCTGATAACAGTAATCACACATCCTTCATGAGAAAAATACTTTTATAGTATCTGCTATAAAAGTGGGCTACATTGTAGCCTTTCGACAGCAGGCCGGCCACCTCCAAGAGGAAAGCCGATGAGAAGGCTCCAGCTAGGAACTGCAGAGTCTCACATACGCTGGTCTCTGTCCTTTCAACATTATCAAATACTTTCTAGGACAGCATTGTGCTGTCTGTCAAAGGGACAACATTGGGCTGGAAAGATAACTCAGCAGTTAAGAGCGTGTCTGCTCTCTCAGAAGCCTTGTATTCCATTCCCAGCACCCACTTGGTGGCTAACAGTTCTCTGGAACACCAGTTCCAGATCTGACACCCTTTTCTGACCTCCTCAGACATAGTATACTTGGTGCACAGACATACATGCAGGCTAAAACACTCATACATAGTTTTTAAAAATCTCAGATGAAGGGGGAGGAAAGCAATTTTTTTTGAGATAGGGCCTTATGTAACCCTGGCTGGTCTTGAACTAAGCCACCCAGGATGACCTCCTGCCTCCACCTCCAGAGTGCTAGGATTACAGGCCCGTCCCACTCAGCCCAGTTTATTTGGTGATGGAGATCCAATCTTAGGCTTTGTACAAGCTGAGCCAGCACTCTACCAACTGAACTACATCCTCAACCCTGGTTGTCTCATCTCTACGCTGAACCTGAGGGGTAGGTGAGGATGTTGTTGTTCAGGGTGCTTGCCTAGCCCACTGGTGTGAAGACACGGATTCACTAACAGGCAACACACACACACACACACACACACACACACACACACACACAAAATGCTGTAAATTAAAACTAAAACAGGCTGGAGAGATGGCTCAGAGGCTCTGGTGCCCTCTTCTGGCCTGCAGGTGTAATGCAGGCAGAACACTGTACACAAAGAAAACATTTTAAAAAAACTAAAACAGAAGCTTAAATACTTACCTAGTGCTGCTTTTCTTTTCTTTTTACCCATTTTTTTTGAGAGAGTAGTTATAACCCATCTGCAATAGACTACGCTAATCAGAAGTCGTGTGTTGAGCCTGACTCCAAACGTGTTGGCATCAAGAGACAGGACTTTAGGGTGGTGATTAGACCATAGGGTGGAACCTTTGTGCATAGGATCAGTACTCTTATAAGAGACTCCCAAAGAGCTCCCTTGGGCTCTGTCATGTGAACAAAGCAAGGGGATGGCCCTTCGCTAGACACAAATCTGTGGGCATCCTGATCTTGAACTTCCCATCTTCCTGTGAGCAATACATTTCTGTTGCTTACTGGCCACAGGTCTGTGGAATCCTGTTTCAGAGTCTTGCATAGATGAAGACACTAATGGAATCCTGTTTCAGCAGCTTGCATAGACGAAGACACTAATGGAATCCTGTTTCAGTAGCTTGCATAGATGAAGACACTAATGTGCTCACTGTTTGCCAAACATAGAAAGTGAGGATGGCCCACGCTCTCAAGCGCATATGGTTTTCGCTTTAGTCAGGTAAAGTGGGATAACCTTGACCCGTGGACTAAAAAGGTCCTGAGCTGAGCCTGGAACTCTCTGGCCCAGGATTCTTCCAGCTTGGGAGCAGCCAGTCTCTTTTGAGCCTTGGGTTCTCATCTGCAGAATTCAGGTAGCTTCACTGTTGTTCAAGATTACTAGAAGGAAGGAACCAGGGGGAAGGCTGAGAAGCAGTAAGATTTCTGAGAAAGTTAGCCTTTTCCCAATTTTATGAATGGCAGTACTCAGTGAATTCACCAAGATGAAACAATTCTAAGGTTGCCTTTTGCTAAGTAACCATGCATGGCTGCTTCAGTACACAGGAGGGAGTGGCGGTAAAGACAAGCCAGGCTGGGCACGGTGGACACTTTCCCCCTGTGAAGCAATGGAAAATAAAGCCAACGGATAGGAGGCCCAGTCATGGAAAGCCCTGGCTAGACAAAGCCACTGGCTTGTGTCTCCTAGGCAGTGATAGAAAACGGTGGCTTGGAAGACTGCGCAGGCTGATTCCAGTGGGGTGCAGAGGCTGGAAAACAGCTGAAGTGTCAACAGAGGAGCAGCTGGCCTCACAGGCCGGTGCGGGAAGGGCAGGAGAAACCAGAGTCTAGTCTAGGTGCCTGGTTCCATGTGTTCTTGTCTTCTCGCGCCTCCCGCCATCTGCTTCCTCCTCCTGTTCGTCTTCTCTTCCGCCCCCACAGCCCACATCAGCCTGGCATCCTTTACCACTTAAGTCAGTGTGTTGACGGCACTTAGCAAAGGCTGAGGATGATCAAAATGTCGCCAGCACGAGCTCCCTGACAAACTCGGGCTGGCTGCCTTTGAGCGGGTCATGAGCAGAGGAGGGGCAGGCCCACCCTTTCTCTAGTAAGAATGTCAGCTCTGCTTCTCCCTCCCAAGAAGTCAGAGCCCTGGGCAGCACCTGACACGAGGTGCAGCGCAGCTGGCTGGGCGAGAAGAGAAGCTGACACTTCTGGGCTGGCTGAGGACTGCTGCTTCTTCCACTCCGTGCGGAGGAAAGCAGGCCACCCTGCACCCGGCCAGACAGACACTGAGGGGCTGACCGATGCCTCCGGGGACCCAACTGTAGAGAAGGATTTCTGGAATGGCTGCAGGCACGGTACCTCACTGAGGAAGTAAAACTGGTGATTCATAGTCCAGTCTAGGTGAAAAAGCGTTGGGTCTGGTCACCCCGGGGCCTTCCACCTTCTAATATGGACCTTCCTTGGTATCTCACTTGCTGGTCTTTTTGTCTTGCCCTGAGCTTGAATTTGCCAGTCCCTGCTTAAGTTCCCTGTGCTCTGACTGCAGGGCACAAGGATGGCCACACCAGTATTCTGCTGGTATAGCTAAATAAGTACATGGGAAAAGAGAGCAGATCAACCAGACACAATGGTGGAGTGGACACCTTGAGTAGTAAAGTTAAACTTGAATAGGAGGATCCCAGGGGATGAACGTAAGGATAAAGATGGGAGCTCTTCGTCACTGGTTACATAACACAGAGTGGCCTGATGATGACTGATAATGGTACACGGCATGTCTACAGAATTGGGCCACCTAGCACCCAAATAATTGAGGAAGAGGCAGGAGTGAGAGTAGAAGGAGCCAGTAATCTGGGTGGAACCACAGGATGTAGATTCCTGGGATGTGGAGTTGGAAGATTCAAAGAACAGTGGGCTTGAAACCGCAGAGTACCTAGCTGAGGGACACCGCTCTGGTTATTCCCGAGAGGGCTGCTGCTTGGAGGCATTGAGACATCTGGGGGTTACCTCGCTACAGCTGTCGGAAGGGCTACACAGCCTGTGTTTGGGATGGTGGGAGGAGACACTGGGCTAGCGGAAGTGCACCTGGAGGTGGTGATTTCAGCGCAGCCCAATCAAGGTGAGACTCTCCTGGGGAGACAGATGATGAGGGCTGGCAAAGGAGGCTGCTATGGGCTTGGACAGGTGGAGATCACACAGAAGTCATCAGAGGCCACATTAAAAAGGAGTCTTGCTTGAGGGGGGAGAGATAGCACAATGGGTAAAAGGCTTCACCTCACAAATGTGAGGACCTGAGTTCAATCCCCAGCACTGGTGTAAAAGGGGGGCATGATAGTATGCACTTCTAATATGAGCCTCCCTGGGGCTCAGCTGACAAGCCAGCCTCTCACACACATGCACACGCGCACACACACACATACACACACTCATACTGGGAGCTCCATCAGCATTTCAGTGATAGGGTACCTAGGAAGCCTTGAGAAAGGCTTGAGTGTCAGGAGGTAGAAAGTCACATGAATCATCTCAGCAGCTGGAGAGGCAGGAAGGCAGTGGGTAGGGACCCCTGTCTGAGGGAACCTGCAGTAGAAAGGAGTTGCAGTCAGAGCACAGGCAACTTGGAGGTGTTTAGAGGTGAAATAGATGACAGGGAGAGAAGTCCTGGATCATGAGCCTGCTGGGGACAAAGAAGACAATAAGGGTGAGAGGAGCTAGTGACCCCCCCCACACACACCCTGGGGTAGATGGAAATGCTAATCTTGGATTTCACAACAATCTGCAGTTCCCTCATCCCTCAGTCTTGTGTCAGATCTTCTAGCCCATGCTGGTGGAAAGTCCCTGAGGCCCTGGTCTTCATTCCTGCAGGCAGAGGGAGATGTGAGGCCGCTGGATGGACCAAGAGCAGAGAGGGTGTTCTGAGCTCAAGGTTGGGATCCTAAGCACCAGACACTACTCCTTTCTCCTTCTGCACCTATTCCTCCCCTGCCCCGCATCCCAGAGCCCAATTAGAGCTGCTAACCACGTGTCCAGAGGGTTGTAAACATTAGTGAAGTGTTCTGAGTAGTCCCTGCTAGATGCCCAAGAGTGATAGGGAATGAAAGTGGTAACCACCAGGAGGTGAGGGCAAGAGCTGGCTTAATCCTGAGTTATTTATTGGTAGCAAGATCCTTGAGCCAGCCTTTCTGAGTTGCTAACTACAGACTTACAGTTGCTGGCAACAAAACTGTGTCTCTTCAGAGTTTGGTTACCCACGATGACCCCATAACAACCGCCATGTCAACATCAGGCTCTGTGGAGGTGGGGATGTCAACAAGCAAGGAGGTAAAGGCAAGGATGACCTCACTGGGTAAGCAAACATACACCCCACATGGCTGGGGGAAGGAGGTGCTCATCAGCTGGGCTGTGGGAGGCTGTTGGGAAGAAGACAGACTGGGAAGAGGGTGGACGGAGGAAGAAAGAAACCTTGGTTTACAGAAGCAGGGGCAGTGGAAATGGGAGCGAGACAATCTTGTTCAGAAATGACAGGTCCCAGGCTGGAAGGGGAAGGCAAAGGAAACGCTGCTTGGCTGAGGAGAAGAATCAAAAGATTTCAAAGAGCTGAGAGTTAAAAAGAGAGGCTGACACTGGAGAGGGAGATGTGGGTAGCCACATATGATCTGGAAGGGATTGGAAAACACCCCTCAGCCTTGGTCTGGGTGTTTCCTTCCAATATAGTTGCACAAGGACGGACAGACACACACTTTTTTTTAAAGATTTATTTATTTATTATTTATTATGTACACAGTGTTCTGTCTNCCATGTGGTTGCTGGGAATTGAACTCAGGACCTCTGGAAGAGAAGTCAGTGCTCCTAACCTCTGAGCCATCTCTCTAGCCCGACAGACACACACTTTATAGTAGACTATTATTATGCAGATAATCCAAGAAAACAATCAGGAAGACTGCAAAAGAATCCAAGATAGTGGTGACAGACCAAAGAACAAGTTACATAGTCCATGGTATGGTTTCATTTGGTTAAAAAAAAGAAAAATTGTATATATTATAGAAAAAAATATTTTTGTGCGTGCGTGTGTGTGTGTGTGTGACTGTTAATGGTGATTATTTGGGGGCATTAGATAGAAAGCTGGAATTCCCAGGAAGTGCCCTTTTAACTGGGTAACCTTCTCTGTGGAGCTGTTTTTGAGACTATATTATTTTTAATACAGAATTTGGAGCTTTTCTTGCAGTAAATAATTTTACCTATTAGTCTGACAGGTTTTGTCCTCTGCCCGTGGTAATGGGGACTGAATCTAGGGCTCTGTGCATGCTAGGCAAGTGCCCTGCCATTGAACCATATGCCCAGCCCTCTTCTTTAAAATATATATATATATATAAATATATATACTATTTTGCTTATGTGTAAGTGATGTCTGTGTATGAGGTCAGGTGGGGGGACATCAGATCCTTTGAAGTTAGAGTTACAGACAGTTGTGAGCTGCCTGGTGCGGGTGCTGGGAATTGAACGCAGGTCCTCTTTAAGAACAATATATGCTCCTAACCTTTGAGCTATCTCTCCAGTTCCCTCAACCTTCTTTTTAATTTAAGACAGGCTCTCACGATGTTGCCCTGACTAGTCTTGAATTAGCAATCTTCTACTCTCAGCCTCTGAGTATCTGGAACTATAGACTTTGTTTAGCCCAATAGTTACAATGACCATGTTTTGAGAGCTAAATCGTCAAAGCACAAGTCTGACATATGTGGGTTCCTATGGGGACAATGGAATGGAGTATTCACAATTGGGGCCATCTTGGAAGATGACATAGTCTCATATTCTTTTCCCAACCCTGTGGGTGTATACTTTGATTTGAATCAACACATGCAACACATGGTAATATCTATCTATCTATCTATCTATCTATCTATCTATCTATCTATCTATCT
>LOJH01036774.1:0-13257 GCA_001685095.1 Ellobius talpinus | reverse complement strand
CTCTCTCTCTCTCTCTCTCTCTCTCTCTCTCTCTCTCTCTCTCCTTCCCCTTCCTCCCTCCCATTCCCTTTCTTTCTCCCTCCTTCTCGCTCTCTCTCTCCCTCTTCCTACCGATCTATCTTTCCTCTTCCCTACCCTTTCTCCTGTCTGCCCTAAGTACCTCTACCAAAACCACTCAGGACCCAAAAACCATGGAGTCAAGCGACCTGAACTGAAACCTTTGATATTATGATTCAAAATAAATCTGTCCTCCTTTTAATTGAGGTTCTCAGATATTTTGTCACAATATATTAAGTCACTGCCCAAGTTATTCTATTATCCTCATTTCTAGTCTTTACCAGAGTCCCTAGTAAGCCAAAAGGACACTGGCCATCAATTGCAACTTGCAGGATGGGTAAACTTATCCTCCAGTCACATTTAGGCCTCTTAAAATATATTCTTAAGTTCAACCCCTACTCCCAAAATAGATACCTTGGTGTGAGAGTGTCATCAAGAGAATAAACTCGTCTCCATAAGGACACAATGATAATATCATTGTTGCTTCTTTCATGATTCAGGTACTGTTTTAGACTCTGACATGCAATGCCTCATAGGTTGCCTCCAGATCACCTGAAGTAATTACTAATAAGATAAGAAAATCTAGTTCTAGAAATATTGAGCAGCTACACCCAAGTCAAACACTAATAGAAGACAAATGACCCACTATTTTTGAATGGCAAAGATTTGAACAGCCATTTCTCAAAAACATCAAGTGATCAATGAACACAGGAAATAGTGCTTAAAGCTTTAGAGCAATGCAAGTTAAAGCAATGAAATGCCACTTCACACTTACTAAGACGGCTGTAACCTGACAGACAGATGACATGCTCTAGTGAGGGTAGAGAAAATGTAGACTCCTCCTACATTCCTGGTGGGACTGTGAAGTGGTTCAGCCACTCTGTGAAGCAGTTTGGCAGCTCCTCTGGATGTTAAACATAGGATTACCATATGATTCAGCAAGTCTCATTGCAAGGCATGTGTGCCACAGGATGGATAATATATTCATATCAATATAACTCGAAGCCAGGAAGTATAAACGACACAAGTGCCCATGGAAAGACAAGAGGCTGTAGGAAAAGAAATACAATAGGACCCATTAATAGAATTTTATGCAGTGAAATTGAGGATGCTGAGCCATGCTGTGTCGTGAATAATCCTCCCAAACACTATGCTAAATGAAGACCATCAACACAAAAGGCTGTAGATTGTGTGATTTGAATGATATGACATGCCTGAAATAGACAAATCAGTGGCTGGGGCTGGATGGAGAAGTGGGAAGTGGATGCTCATGAACATGGAGTTTTATTTTTAGTGATGATGAGATAATCTGGAATTAGTGTCAGTAGTTGCAAAATCTTGTAGAGTATAACCCCCCAAAGGGCAATTTTATAGTACATGAATTACATCTCAAAAAACAAAGCCAGTTAATAAACACGGCAGTCAAGAGTCTAAGTGAACACTCGGTCTCTGCAATCTGTCCTACCAAGAGTTGGTCACAGTTAGGGCCACTTATGAGGAATATTTTGTTAACATAGTTTGCTGAGAGAGAAACTTTTTTCCAACAAGGTTTCATGTAGCTGAGGCTGGTCTTAAACTTGCTGTGTATTGAGAATAAACTTGAACTTCTCATTCTCTTGTCTCTATCTCCCAGGTGCTAGGATTACAAGTGTGTGACACCATGCTTGGTTTATGTGGTACTAGGAATCCAAGCTGATGATTCGTGTGTGCTCTGCAAGCAGTCCACCCACTGAGCTCTGTCCCCAGCACAGAAGCTGACATTCTTTCTTACCCAATGACTTTGGGAAGGTCCTGTACTTACAACTAATTGGATCAAAGGAGGGTCTGAAGTACCTGCAGGCTGATCAGAACTGTGACATCAATAGCCTGACTCAAGATCATTGATTAGATCAATCAGATTCCCACCCTCCACATTTACCTTCTCTCTGGAATGTGGGACTGGGGACAAGGGATGAGAAGTCAAGGAAAAAGCAGGAGAACTGGGAAGATGACATGAGGAAGACCTGGATTGAAGTCAGCCTCCAGAGACAGTGAGTGAACAGAAACCAGGATGAAGCAGCAATGACCCAGAATCCAAGTGTGGAGCCCGAAGAGAAAAGAGAGGGCAGTGGGGAAAGAGAGTCTGGGGCAGATGTCATCCTTTTTGCGGTCCTGGTCCTTAGGCCTCCAGGATTCTGACACTAGTAATCCTAAACACCCAGTTGGGGCTCCCAGGAGCTCTTCATTGGTCCCCACAGTACCCACCTGCCCTACACATGAGCAAGCTCAAGTGGGGTCTGCTGCCTGCACTGAAAAGAGATCACCTAGAACCCTCAGCAGGCATCTTTAGCCTCCAACCTTGAGCTTCCTGTACTGGTGGCCCTGGAGAGAGCCTCTTGGTGAGCTGCTCCTTTCAGAGAAGACAGCAAGCCCCAAAAGACATTATGAGAAAATAGCCAAGAAAGCATAGGCAGCTGCCTGAGATTCAGGTAGAAGCCTGGATGCAATAACTGGAGAGCGGCTTCTGAAGCTCTTGGCCACACCCAGCAAAAAGGAGGTGTCACCAAGTGTCAAGGTTACCAGATGCATGTGTTCCATAACTTTCCTTTGTCTCCTGACTTGACGTGATTTAGATGCCTCCCCCCCCCCGCCACTCCACTGAGCAGAGAGAATAAGAACCAATGTGGAATAGCCAAGGTGGCTGGGAGGACGTCTCTAGGCTGACCTTGAACACATTCGTTTTCTTCAAAGTAAGAAGACATTTCATGTTTCACTTTTAATGAGAAAAGAAAAAGAACTGTTGCTGGAACTATTTACCTTCATCTCCTGTGCCAAGAGACTAGGAGATTTGTCGGCTTTGATCTCCACTTGTTTAATTACCAGGAAATGGAGTACGCCTGAGCCGGCAGGATCAGCAAGGCTTACTCTTGCTGCAGAAGTTGGCAGTGGGGCAACCAGAAACCTGGCCTTTCATTTTCCCAGATCAAAGCTGAGCCAGCCCTAAGATGTAAGAGTTTTTAATAAAATGGTGGGGTCTGGCTTGGAGGGGGTCACTGAACCAGCCATGTGATCTCGCTTCTTCCTCCCCGACCAAGGGAAGGACCCTGCGCAGCTCACGCATACCAGGTCTCACAAGCAATCCCAGCACCCTGCACACCCACCAGTTTCATTATTGCCAGTAGCCTCAACGCCTGTTTAGAAGCTTCCAGCTATGATCTTAGGGAGTCCCTTCTTGATCCTCATCCATACAGCCTGGGAAGGTATAGAAGAAGCTAAGAGATGGAGTACAAGGCAGAAGATGGCTTTTGTGGGGGTAGAACACCTGTGATGGGGAGGATGTTGGTAACCATAGAAACAAGGTCAGCCAACATTCAGGGAGGGCACTGCGTTTCAGAGCTCACCTCTGAATGAGTGTTCAGACAACACCACCTAAAAGGCTTTTAACGTAGGCCTGTGTGGTTCTATGCACTGAATGACTTCTATAACCAGAATTGTGCCACATAATGAAGAAGGCCCATGGCATGATGATGATGATGATGATACTGATGATGATGACCGCTGTTTATTGAGCACTCATTCAGTCATGTGCAGTGAAAAGATTTAATCCTCCCAAACACAATGGTGATCAATACTGTAATGGTCTGTCCTGTCCCTTTAAGAGACAAACCCCGCCCACTCCCTCCCCCATCCGCTGAGGCAAACAGATCTTCCTTCTGCTTCCAGCCTGAGTTCCTTACTTTCCATCTCTCTCTGGAAGAGGCAGCTTCTGCCTCTCTCTCCCTTCTCCCCACTTCTCCCCTCTGCCCCTCTGTTTCTCTCTCTGTTTCTCTCCCTGTTTCTCTCTCTGTGTCTCTGTCTCTCTTCTCTGTCTGTCTCTCTCTCTCTGCCTCTCTCTGCTCTTCTCCCCTTCCCTCTTTTCCTTTTCTCCTCCATAACCCACTAAATAGATACCCACTTTCTCTGCATGGCACATCTCTGTCTCTAACCCATCCTCCCTGCCTGGGACCGGCTACCTTCATGGCCAGCCATGGTCTTGGGACCCGCTGCCTGCTACCGCCCACCACTCAGGGACCTGCGACATTTTATTTTTACCATAACAAATACTACTATTATCCCCATCTGACAGATAAGGAAACCAAAGCCAGGGAGGTAAGTAACTCATTCAACTTCACACAGCTACTGAATCACAGAGTGCGGTGTAAAGATGTTACACTCCCCTTATATTCCAACCAGAAAGAGAGGGAAAAAAAACCTTTCTGAAACATAAACCAACAAAAGAACATGACATACACTTAAAATGCCCAGTCTTAGCAAAGAGTCAGAAAATTAAAGCCTGTTAAACTGAGACTCACAAGAGAAAGACCAGTTTCACAATTTTTGAGCCAAATCTGAAGCAAGCTTTAATTTAACACTGGCCAGGACGAGGGACTCTGGCTAGGACCACTTTGGGGTTCCCAGAAAATGGGAACAAGTCGCATTTTGCAGAAGCTTAAAAAGCCAAACCCATAAGACGACCGCATTTCCCATCAGGTCCAATCAGGGGCAAGCATATATCCTGATGTACTTCCTGCCCCCGTACCTCCTGCCTCCATCCAATCAGAGACAAGCATACATTCTGACATATATCTGTCCTGTACTTCCTGCCTACATGTGATCATCCAGTGCAGTTGGGGCAAACAAGTTTATTTAAGGGAGTGAAAACATAAATCATAGCCTCCAGTATTTCAAGAATTATCTGTCTTTGGGCAAAAGACTTACAGATTAAAGGCATTTTTATTTCATGGGTCTCTTAGGCACAGTAATTAAAACTTAAAAACATAACAGACTCTCAGAAGACCTTGCACCAAACACAGCACACTGCCTGTTTCTGAAAATAAAGTTGGATTGGCACACAGCCATACCCATTTGTGAAATCTAGAACCACTTTTACCTTGCCCTGGCAGAATCAGGAGCTCTCAACTGAGACCTAAAATATTTATTCTCTGGCCCTTTAAAGTTTGCCAAGGCCCTCTCATACAATCAGTTGGCTGAGTTTGCCTGTTCTAGTGGAGAGCTTGAGATGCAAGACTTTATATTTTAAAACCAGTGAAATCCTGGACAAACCGAGACATCTTTCCTGCTCTCAGTACAGTGCTTGGATGTCTGTAGGACATCAAGACCATTCCAAACAGGAAAGACCAGTCCAAGTCTGGAAGAAGACAAGCACAAGACAGTTGTGGGAGATAAGACTAGGTGATAGCCCAGAGCACAGTGCCTACTGGGAAGCATCTACCAAAATCTCCACCAAAGTGACATTCATGCAACACTGGCATCAAACTGGTCCCATCTGTTAGACAGTCTGTAAATGTATGCCCAGATGTTGAGTGTTGAGGTGCATGTGCCTTTGGGGAGGTGATTACATGATAAATCAATATGACCACTCCCACCCCCAGCTCCACCAATCTTTTTTTTTTAAAGCAGGGTCTCATGCAGCCCAAGATAGCCTCAAACTCTTTTTGTAGCTGAGGATGACCTTCAACTGCTGGTCCTCCTGCCTTCACCTCCTGAGTGCTGGGATTACAGGAGTGCACCACCACACCCAGACGAAGAAATGGTAAGGATCGAACCTAAGGTTGCCTGATTCTAGGCAAGTACCCTGACAAATGAACCCCACCCCAGCCTTACCCTTGCCCCTTGAAAGGTGACTTTGAAGTTCTTCTCACCTTGATCCCTTGATTTTGAGTTCAGATAAACAATTTGACATGATCAAAGTGATGTTGGCTGACCTGACTCCAGCAGAGATTTGAAAAGCCCTGTGTGGAGATTTCTTCATCTCTCATTCTTCTTTTAACTTGAGCACATGTCTGGAGACCGTATAGCAAAACAAAATCATCTTAGCTTCCCTTGTCAAGGAAACCTGAGGTCATCCTACTGGTAACTAACTCACAGACGAGAACAAGCCCAGCCCAGTCTAGAAGAGCAGCCCA
Organism: Ellobius talpinus; assembly: GCA_001685095.1. Classification (NCBI taxonomy): domain Eukaryota; kingdom Metazoa; phylum Chordata; class Mammalia; order Rodentia; family Cricetidae; genus Ellobius; species Ellobius talpinus. The sequence continues at coordinate 7,255 of LOJH01036774.1, read as the reverse complement.
ATTGGGATCAGCCTAAATTGTCAACTGCAAGCTTGTGAGCTCAAAAAATACCCAACATAAAGCTACTGAATCTGGAGGCTGTTTATTATACAGCACTACTGTTTAACTAAGTAGCTGACAACCAGGTTAAAAGATAGGATATCAGCCATTAAAATATACAAGGCTTATCAGTATTTGCTGATGTGGAAAGATATCCATTCACATTAATTAAAAACACTGCAAAAACTATGCTTAAAGGCTAGAGAGATAGCTCAGTCAGTAAAGTACTTGTTGCTCTATATGAAGGCCTGAGTTTGACCCCTAGCACCACATAAGAAGTTCTTGGACTTGTAATCCCAGTGTGAGGGGAGACAGAGACAGCACAGCCTGGCCTATTTAGTGATTCCCAGTCACAATGAGAGACTATGACTCAAAACACAAGATGGATGGATGTGAGGAACAACACCTATGGGTGACCTCCGGCCTCTACATACACACACACATACATACACACACACACACACACACACACATCTGCGCACCCATGAAGATGCACACACACACATTGGTGCTTAAGATCTAAACTATTTTTTGCTAATTTTGAGAATTCTTTATCCTATTCTGCATTCCTTAAATTATTAAAATGTATACATGCTATCTTTACAGACCAAAACAATTGGAAACATCAACAAAGAAACGCAGTCATCTACCTTTTTCCTTCCAATCCCAGGGAAATTGCTCTCTCTGTCTCTGCTATCAACCCTAGAATGGAATGTGACCTTGAGTTCTTATTTTTACAAGCCTGGGAGATTTGATCCCGCGTCAATGGGTGGGAGAGTGGGCACAAAGCCCCAGAGAGACGGTCCATGAAAATCCTAGAGAAGAAATCCTCCTTCCCAACTCTCTACAGAGCAAGGAAATTAGCCGTAGAACAAACCCCAGCCATGTTTTTAGAAATCCTTCTGTGTAAGTCATAATATTTTGGGAGTGAGATTTACTTTAGAATATTTTAATAACTCTAGCACTGTGACTAGAAGTCCTTTGTAGCTGGTCTCAGGGGCCTTCCTGGGATGCTGCACTTAATGAGGTTTATAATTCAATATAACTACATCTGCATCTTTAATTATGCCTAACATTTAATCTTCATTGCTCCACTTGAATTGGAAGAGCTAAAATTAGGCCTGCTGTAGTTTAATCTGACAATAAACATCCATGACATTTAGAGCAAAAATGTACTCATTTCATTAGAGTAGCAGACACATTTACCATTTGCCTGAACTGAACAAACACTCTCACAGCCCTCCTGACTGTAGCAGAGATCACTGCTTTAAAGGATCTTCCTGTAGACTTCTGGACTCTGACATGGACAAGGGCTTGGAGGCTAAGTATCCAACACCATAATTTTACAATCAAGGACATTGACTGAACTTTAATGTTAAATTGACTGGTCCAAGAACATATAGCAAATTAACAGGTGGACTATGTTATAGGAAATAAGACCCAGGACCTAACAGGTCTCAGAACATGGGACACTAAACACTAGAAAGTCCCATTTAAGACAGAGAGTGAGAACCAGACTTACTAATTTAAAGCTGGGGCAGTGGCTAAAGAACATGTCACTAGACAGTACTAGGACTGTCATTTATATCAGGAGAGGATACAGAAAGCATCCTCCAGAAACAGGGGGACCACATCACCTGCAGCCTCGGTGGCAGGGATTGTGACATGCTTCCAACCTGCCCACCATCAGACCTGATTCTTTACCACGAGTCTTCACTTGGAAGTGGGCCTCCGGGCTGGTGAAAGTTCCTGTAAAATCACTCGTGAGAGGAGAGTAAGACTGCAGAGAGGAGGAAACAAAGCAAGACATTTAAGATGAGCCTGGAAACCAAAGCTACCAAACGATAAAACAGACAGCATGGCTAACTGGGAGTGCTACATGCTCACCACAAAACGAAAATAACGGAGCAGTCTAAAAACGAGAAGGAAGTAAGTGTGTTGACAACCTTAAGGAGATGACATTATGAAAGAATGGGCTCTAACAGAACAGAAACAACTATGAAACAAAAATGGGCCATATGATGGCAAAAGCAATTTTCTTTAGGGCATGAACATGGCATGGCCATTGGCCATTAAATGTAGGTTGCTGTGGTGACCTTACATAATGCTTGGCCCTGTAGTTATGGCAACAAAATAAGCAGAATAATACAACGTTAGCTAAGGCTTTGACAACGGCAGGGGCTGTTAATAACCCCTAGTAGGAGAATGTCACAAGACCGTCTCCTGAAATTCCACTTAGTACCTCCTTCTGCTCTTCTTGGATGTGATCTTGAAAGGTGAAAGGTTAACTAAGGATGTGATTCTCTTATGCAGCTGGTGAGCTGGTGATGAGTGGGCCTTTGCCAATGGTGCAGATGTTTTTGAGTTATCAACACTCTTAAAAGTAACTCCCAATCATGCTCCTGTAAGAAAGCCCAATCAACTCATTGGCTCACCAAGGCAGACTTGAATAGAATCATTACTTTGTCATCATTGCCCTATCTGGGGTGCATATATGAAAGTTTACATCTCCTGAGGAACAGTAACATAGCAGGCCAATTTTTAAAAAAGTCAGAAATCCTGGAATGAAAAATGTGAAGTCATTGAGGCTACTTGAGCTGGAGGGGAGGCTGGGAAAGGCTTTGGGAACATGTCCAGGACAGACAAACTGAAGCCTATAGAAGTCTATGAAGATGAGAGGCATCCCTGACTCAGTGGGATAACTCCTGTCACCACCCAACAGTGAGCTGCATCCCTCAAGGGCCATGGTGAGTTCCAACTAAATTAACAACTCAGAAACTCTAGCACTTCAGGTTACAAAAAGTTGAACAGAAGGTAATTCCCTGCTCTCAGGGATCAAAGAGAGCAGCTACCCTGTGTCAAAGCAAAAGAAATGATATAAGGCCAGTTTTTATTTTATTTATGCCTATGTGTGTTTTGCCTGCATGCTTGTCTTTGTGCCACATACCTCGTACGCCCAGAGGCCAGAAGAGGATATCAGATCCTCGTGAACTGGAGTTGCAGACAGTTCTGAGCCACCACGTGGATGCTGGGAATCAGACCTGAGTCCTCTAGAAGAGCATCCAGTGCTGTTAACCACTGAGTCATATCTCCAGGCCCAGGATCACTCTTGCTAAGCATTAGCAAGATGAAAAAGAAAAAATAAACATATTGAGAAAAAGCAAAGAAAGAAAGAGAATGGAGGTAAGGGGAGAATAGAAAAGGAAGAACCCAAGGTCCAGGGTGTGGCTCTAGAGAAATCAACTGCTCAGCAGGCACCAGACCCTAGGCTCCCCACAGCACTGTCGAAGGAAGAAATAAAAGATGGCTGCAGTCTGTAAGGAAATACTACAAGTTCTTTCTACTGGAAAGAAACCTAATAATAATATTCATTCAAAAAGATGAGGATGGGGCAGACAAGATTCCTGAAACACATGAGTTTCAAAACAATACCATTACCAACCCTCCTTCCAAAAAAGATGAAAACAAGTAAGGAGCAAAACAGACACAGCTGAAATGAAATTGCTGGCACAGTAGAAAGCCTGGAGATTATCCTAATACTTCTGAGGAAATGCAGCCTGCCCTAAAATGAGGCTGATGGTGGCCAAAAAAGAGAGAACTAGGAGCTGGAAACGTGGCTTAGTCAGTAAAGTGTTTGCTGTGCAAACACAAGGACCTGAGTTAGACTCTCATTCTGGCACATGGTCCAGCCTGCTTGAAGCATCCACAGGTACAGTGTGAGTACCATTATGATGAGCAAGCATGTGGTGGAGAAGTGGGGTAGAAAGAAAGACAGAATAGTTCGTGCGCTGTGGTAAGAGGCCATTCTAAAGAATCAAGGGTGGTGAGGACTGGGCTGATGGCAGCCTGATTGCCACCTGGGACCAGGGTGGCATCCAGGCCTGGGCTGCAGCATAGGACCGTATCTGGGCCTGTGGTCCTACTACAGCCAGGGTCTGGGTTGATATTTGTGGTCCTTGATATCATCAAAGGCCATGCAAATGCCTGCGATCTGGGCCATCGCCTGAGGCCAGTTGGGGATCTAAGTGTCATGCTGCAACCAGAGTCATACAGATCTGAGTAGCCTGCACTGCCATAGTGACATACGGCATGGGCTACAGACAAGGGCCATGTCTGGGTCCTTGACCCTACCGCAGTCAGGGTCTGTGTTGATGTCTGAGGCTCCTGATATCATTGAAGGCCATGCTGGTGTCAGATCTGGGTTACCTCTTGAGGCCATGTTGGTGTTCAAGAGCCACACTGCCATGGGGTCATGCCATGTGCTGCCACTTAGTGTCATGGTGATATCCACGCCCGGGCTGTTGCAAAATGCTAGTTTAAGACATGTTACATTTGTTTATGTTGTGGCAAACTCGTTGAATGATGCATTCTTTTTTGTTGCATTTGTTTAAGTCTGTAAAGCTATGTCACTTTGTCTGCCTAAAATTCTGACTGGTCTAATAAAGAGCTGAATGGCCAATAAGTAGGTGGGAGAAAGGATAGGCAGGGCTGGCAGACAAAATAAATAGGAGGAGAAGTCTAGAGAAGAGGGAGGAGCAAGAAAAGGAGAAGGAGAGGAGGAAGCTAAGGGCCAGCCACGGAGTAAAAAGAAAATAAAGACATATAGAATAAAGAAAAGGCTGAAAAGTCCAGAAGCAAAATGTAGTTAAAGAGAAATGGGATAAATTAAGTTAGAAAAGCTGGCTAGAAACAAGCCAAGCTAAGGCCAAGCATTCGTAAGTAAGAATAAGTCTCCATGTATTTATTTGGGAGCTGGTGGCAGGCCCCAAGGAGTTAGAAAAGAAAAACACAATTACACCAGGTTGCTTATAAGGACCATGTCTAGGTTCATAGTCCTAACAGCCAGGGTCTGTGTTCATGCCTGTGCCTGTGGTGCCACCAAAGGTCACACGGATGCCCAGAGTCTAGGCCGTATCCTGTAGCCATGCTGGGTTCCAAGAGCCAAGCCACTATGGGGACCATGCTGATCTGAGTGTCCTGTGCTATTACCTGGGGCCATGGTATCATCTGAGCCAGGGTTGCTGCAGAGGGCCATGTCTGGGTCCGTGGCTCCTGATACCATCAAAGGTAACGCCAACAGTAGAGGTCTAGGCCACCACCTGGGGCCATTTTGGTGTTTAAGGTCCATGCTGTTACAGGGGCCATACCAATCTGAATAGTCTGTGCTGCCACCTGGGGACATGATGACATCCAAGCCCAGGCTGTACCAAGGATACCATGTCTGGGTCCATGGTCCTACCATAGACAAGTTCTATGTTGATGTCTATCACCCACGGTAACCACCAAAGACCACACAGATGCTCAGGGTCTGGGCCACAACCTGTGGCCATGTTTGTGTCTGAAGGCTGGGTTGCCACTAGGGCATACTGATCTGTGTGGTCTGTGCTGCCACCAGGGCCATGGTGACATCTGGGTCTGAGTTGCAGCTGAGGGCAAGTCTAGGTCTATGTTCCTGCTGCAGCTGGGGTCTGTGATGATGTCCATGGCCCATGTTACCACAGATGGTAATAGAACTTGTGCATGTTGAAATCCAAGGACCGTGCTGAGCCAGCCCTGCCCCTCACTGGCCCTGGGACAGTTGACCCTGCCCCTCACTGAACACTTCAGCAGGAGAACCAACCTCTGCACTCTGGAGAGATGCCCCAATCCATTGCCACTGGCATGAAAGAGTTGGCCCAGATGACATGGGCTTAGGAGAGCTGACTCTGCCCCTCACCAAGGGGATAGTCCCAGTGGGCAGGAACAACCAGTTCAGCTACCACCCAGACCCACATCTTGGGCCTTGGGTTGGCCTACCCTAACATCTACCCCATCTATGACCTGCTGGAGTGTGTAAAGGGACTGGACCTTTGGAACAGTACCCACAGGATCTCTATGACTCGGGGCAACAGCAGAATATCTGGGAGGATCTTTGGTAAGAATTCAGTGATGATGGTGTACCATAGGCCTTGAACAAGACCAAATGACTCATAACAATGAACCTTTTGTGGGTAGGGTTGATTGGGCAACACACTGCGGCTCTCAATGCCACTAGGATGGACAAAGAGGTGGTAGAAAGAAAGAGGAGCAAGGTAGGGTTTTTTGCTTGTTTATTTTGTTTTTAATTTATTTGCGAGGCATGCTGCAGGGTTGAGGGACAGATATGGAAGGATGGTAATTGAGTAGGATTGGAGTGCATGATGTGAAATTCCCAAAGGATCAATAAAGAATTACATTGGAAAAAAGAAAGGAAGGAAGAAAGGAGGGAAGGAAGCAAGCACTCAGAAGGAAGCTGTGTCAGATTTCTTCCAACCTTTCTGTAAAAGATGGCACTGGAGATAGTCCTTCCACTTTCGGTTCACATACTCAAAAACAATTGATAATAAATGAAATCAGTGTAAATGTGTCATAAATGATCTGAAGTGGTGGGCCCACCTTCCATGGACTAAGCTACTTATCATGCTATGGAACAGAGAAGCTTTTTAACTGGTATCTTCTTATTCACCAAAGTTGAAACAAATAACCCCAAAGACTGCAGTTCATTTATTAGCCATTTTTCTTAGTCTTTTAGGACAGGATCTCACTATGCAGCCCATGTTGGTCTGATTTAGCTATCTATGTAGCCGAGGCTGGCCTTGAACTTGTAATTCTTTTGCCTCTACCTCCCAACTACTAGAATGACAGGTATACACCACCATGCCAGCCTTAAATTAACATTTCTGTACTAGAGTGAATATCTATATGTAATATGTTTAATTTTTCAGCCGTTCCTTAAACCAGTTATAACAGGTTCCTATACTAGTTAAGGAATTAATTTAATAAAAATTAAATTTTGAGGTGAAATAAAATAATCCTGGGCTCAGCAGTATGCATAATCTCTGTACCAGGAAGTCAGAGACAGGCGGATCCTCAAGGTTCCCTGGGCAGTCAGTCTAATAGAATGGGCAAGCTCCAGATTCAGTGGGAGATCCTGCCTCAGAAAAGATAGAGAGCAACAGAGGAAGACACTTGATGTCGACAACTGCCTCTCACAAATGTTCACACATATGCACCTGCATATATATATATATATATATCATAAACACATATGCACCTGCATATATATATAACATAAGCACATATGACCTGCATATATATATAACATAAGCACATATGCACCTGCATATATACATAACATAAGCACATATGCACCTGCATATATATATAACATAAGCACATATGCACCTGCATATATATA
>LOJH01036773.1:0-14625 GCA_001685095.1 Ellobius talpinus | reverse complement strand
CAAGAGCTAGTTCCAGGACAGGCTCCAAAGCGATAGAGAAACCCTGTCTCAAAAAAAAAAGAAAGAAAGAAAAGAAAGATTTTTAAGTATCAGTTGAAGTCACAAAGAATTTAGAATCAACATTTAATATGGGGCCAATAATACTCTTAACTGTGATCACCATCTGAAAAAACACTGAAAATGTATTTGCCTTGTAATTTATCAGTTCACAATAATTCAATATAAATTTTTTGTTGAAAATATTTTATTCTCTTCCTAAAATAAATGTCAGATCGTGATTCTTGTGCTTTTTTACATGTAAAAGATAATACTGCTGAAGGTTGAAATGCTGATAAACATTAGTAATAGTTGCTTCCCGTAACCCTGCTAATGATATCATGGAAGTGAATGCTGATGAGACTAGAGTCTAATTAACTTTTGGTGCGTGTCGCTTGTATAGATTGTCAGGAAGAAGACTTAGGTTTTGCCAAGTCCCAGGACTTAACTTGCTCCTGATGTCCCCTTTCTTCTAGTCAGGACAGTCATCTACGGTAATTGAGAACATTCACACTATTATTGCTGCGGCAGCTGTGAAGTTTAATGCAGATCAGCTTAATCATTTGTTTGTTCTCATTCAAAAGGTAAGATTTAAACTCTAGCCCATTCCCCAACAGCTGTGTTTAAATGTGCTTTTCTTTTCTTACCTTATTAGCCTCACCCCCCCTCAAATTTAAAAGTGTTTACTAACTTCACCACCCTGTGTCTTGTCTGTTCTTTTGTGCAGAGCTGGGAGAGCGAGAGTGACCGAGTAAGACAGAAACTGTTAAGTCTGATTGGACGGATTGGCCGTGAAGCTCGATTTGAGGCTACTTCTGGAAAGGCAGGAAAATCAAATGGATTTTTCTAGCTACAGATGCTTAAAACAGTTGTCTATGCTTATGAGATGGCTCATCATAATGGTGCTATTGCAGGTGTTAGACGTGCTCTGGGAACTGGCTCACCTTCCAACCTTGCCTAGTAGCCTTATTCAGCAAGCCTTGGAGGAGCACCTGACAATCCTTAGCGATGCCTATGCAGTGAAGGAAGCAATCAAGAGGAGCTACATCATTAAGTGCATAGAAGACATTAAAAGGGTTGGTTTTAGTTTTGCTCAAATTTTGCTGTCAGAGCAATAATAATATTGTCTGAGTGATTAGAGCCAAGAAAGTTTCTTCCCCCATTATGTAAACTAAGAGAAATGTCCTGTTTGGAAGCTGTTACCTTAGAGTCCAAATGTGGGAGCTTACTTAGGTTTTGTTTTGTTATCAAGTCACTTAATATTTCTCTTGAAATGAATTTTCAGCCTGGAGAATGGTCAGGTTTGGAAAAAAACAAGAAAGATGGATTCAAGGTAAGTATTTCCATATGGAATCAACTAAGGTATTCTAATTTTAAAATTACCTTTAATAAATTGCATCATACTTTTAAATATTTTAGGGCCTATTAGACTGATATTATTATATAAATGTGATCTTTATGAGATATGATTTATTTAGGAGTTGGTATCTGTTTACCCTTAAAAGGAAAAAAATTAAAATTCCACTGAAAAGATAATTTTTAGAACTTTTATGAAATTGTATAACTTTCAGCTTTATTTTCCTTTTAAGTTAGATCTAAAGTATATATATAATTTTTAAAGTAATTGAATTCTAAATAAATTCTGTCCCCACTTTTCTCTCAGAAGGGAAAGATAAATATTTGTGAATGAAACAGAAGGGGAAGGTGCATGTGATGCTAGCATACAGGAGATTTTAAGTATTTGGTGCACCTATGTGTGCACATGCTTTTCTTCTCATGGCATCTATGACTCGAGCCACGGGCAGCTCTCCAGGTAGCCCAGACTTAAAGCCCAGTCAGTGATAGGAAGAATTTTGGTTTTGGAGTTTCATATTAATAACATATAAATGTTTCTGGTAAAAATAGAGGGTTAGTATTTCATCAGCCAAAGTGTTCCGTGGTTTCCATTGGTGTTTCTTCAAAGGAGCTGGGACACTGCTGGCTTTCATCTGTGTATGCACAGACACATAGCTCTTGCTAAGAAGCTTGGACAATTTACTGAGCTTTTGTGCACTTTAGTTTATCTGGCTATAAAGTTTAGGTGGGGGTATAAGAATATGGTATTTCATATTTCTAACACTGAAATTTGGTCAGCAAATACATTCTAGCTTTAGTGATTTTCAAAAGCATTCACAAGCTGGAGCTTAAAAGGAATGACGAATGTTTAATTCAGCAACCTTGCTTGCTTTTGACTCAGATGGAATTGAAATTTTCCAGTTCCCTCAACACAGTGACTCAGACAATTTAGCAGTCTCTCTTCTTATGATTGAATGATTTTCACTGAGTTATTGAAATGTATATCCTTCGATAGTATCAGTATCAGTAAAAGAAAAGGAGACCCTAGAAAAATGCTCTTTTCTTATAGGCAACAGACTTTTTTTTTTTTCTTTATGCAGGTCGAAGCTGAAGGGATATCTCCCTTCCTCCAGGGAAATAGCTTTTAAATCCAGAGACTCCTTTGGACCTTTGTTCCTCCCTTGTCACAGCTAAGCATCACCTAGCTCTCCTAGGCAGTTGCATCGTTGTGTCTTTATTGCTTCTCTTTGCAGTCACTTCATTCATGTCTGTTGCTTTATAGCAAAACAACAGCAAAAAGGGAACTACTGGTCATTTTGCAGATTCAAAAGGAATATTCTTTCTTTTTACCTCCCCTTCCCCCACTGCTCTCAGAAAGGAAATCATAGTGCACTGTTGCTCTTTCCAAGTAACAATAGCTTGCATTTTATGTAGCCCTTTTGCCAGTTGGCTAAATCCTTCACAGATACTCAAAATACACATTACTAAAGGGGGGCAGTGGGAAGATCAAAGCCCCCTGGCAGGGGAGTGAAGTATTTACTGCCACTAAAGGTGTTTTTCTATGCTATGCCCTTTCCTGCCAGGCAGCAAGGTGGGCTGACTGGGGATTATGTCTCCCTGCCAGGCTACACAGAAACTAAGCGAAGGGTAAGACAAGCTCACCCACCTCTTCTTACTCCCCTCCTGCCCTCAGCAACCTCTTCTCCCCAACTGATTTCCCTTCCTGCTGCTTTTGACACTCCAAGTTCCCAAATTCCACTGTCGTGTTCAGAAATTCTGGCCTTTGTTTCTGTAGATTCTGCCAAAGTACCCTCAGCTCCCCTTTGGTCCTCTTTCCTTTGCTTCTTTTATACCCTCCACTGTCCACCCCCAACCCTTTGTCTCTTATTTCACTTCTTATTTCCTTCAGTTAAAAATTTTAAATGTTCTCATCCAAAAAAATAATTACTAAACCAAAAAAAAATTATGTTTACTCCAGTAGTGGTGTTTGCATATTCCATAGGCTATCTTCTGGTCTCCTATCAGCACCTGGCAGGCTTCTGGTAAATATAGTTCTCTTCCTCTTCCTCCCCTGCACTGTCTGAAGATACATAGAGCTAGCTGTTCTTAACCAGGTTGAATATCCCTTCTCTGAAACACTTGGGACCTATGGTGTTTCCAATTTCGGGGCCTTTTGGATTTTAGAATATTTGCCTAAACTTTACTGGTTGAGCATCCCAAATTATTATAAAAATAAGAAAAGTTTTGAACATAATATTAACACTCAAAAAAGTTTTCAATTTTAGAATTCAGATTTTTGGATTAAGAACAATCAACCTGTATATTAGTGAGTTGTCTCTGTTTGCTGAAACATAATTAAGCTTGCAAGATGTCCTCAGTACAAATAATCTCACAGTGGTGTGGTTAGTGAGGAGAAAAGTCTTCTTAAAGACTTTCTTCCTGTACATAAAATTTTACGTTGTTTCTAAATAAAAATCTAAAGCTGAAAAAGCAAAACATAAAAAGTGGGGGCTGTTCAGCCCTAAGAAGAGAGAACTCAAAGAATATGAGTAGTTTCTTTAAGTCTTTAGAGGGTAAAAGCAGAGAAATGGCATGGGCTTAGTTTTATATCTCCTAAGATACTGCATAGAAACATGTTCACATGGGAGAAGTGAGTGGCCATTCTAGTGAAGTGTCTGAACACAGTGCCTGCCTGTTGAGGAAGTGACCGTGTGATAAGTTTCACGAAAGTGAAGAGAACAGAATATAAACATAGGTTTGCAGACATCCAAGTTGGAATTTGTAGCTTCCTCTAACATCACTCTAATTTGGACAATACACTAAATTCAGTGAAATTATCAAATATATTCGGTTTATTTTCAACCATCTTTAGCAATCAGGAGAGTAATTTTCAATTTTTCTTATAACTTCATAATATAATACCATAGATAACAGTGATTAACATTTTTTTTCCTGGTTGCTAACCTTCAGAGAGACTGTATCAGCAATGAATCTTAAATACCAATGTATATGATTTTTCTTTTAATTTTATTGTATAAAGAGTAACATTCAAAGTATAATTGCTTTAGCCATAATTTACCTAATTAGTCATAATGCTACTTTTTAATGTATCTACTTATTGCTAAAGTGTGTGTGTGTGTGTGCGCGCACACACACAAATATAAACCCTTTTTTCTTTCTGTAATCCTTTTGGAAGATGTCAGTTCGAAATAAAGCCTCACAATTTTCATCATTGTCTTTTACAATCTTGTTTTAGCAAAAATAATATTCTGGCTAATTTTAGAACTATTTGGCCTTTAATATATACCTTATTTCTATGATTTGAAGATGCCAGAGATTGCAGCCTGCATTACAGAGACACTAAATTTGTAGAGAAGAAGAACAGAAACTACCTTTTGGTATTGAAATTTAGCTCAGTTAGTACATTGCTTACTTAGCATGGACAAGGTCCAGGGTTGCGTTCCTAGCCCCCCACAAGCCAAGTGTGGTGACACATGCCTGTAATCCTAGCATTCAAGAAATGGAGGCAAGAGAATCAGACATTTACTATCATCACCTTCAACTAGGTAATTAGTTTGTGGCCAAACATGATACCTTGAAACTCTGCCCCCATCCCAAGAAAAGAAAAAAAAGGTCATTTTACGTTTATCAGCCATTGTTTAGACTCATAGCCAGACACTAAATGTAAACATGTATTTGTTTTGTTTTTTATCAATTATGTGTGATTTCATCTTAAAACACTAATAATTGTTATCCTGTAGTAATGTTTTGGACCACTCAAATCTTTGGTACTGGGGCTACTTGGAATTGAGTCTGGGCCCTGCACATGTAGGCAAGTATGGTAAATCCCAGCAGTCCTTGGGGCATACTGAAGCGTGTGGAGTTTGTGTACTCTTCTTCTTTCAGAAAGTAACTTTTTACAGGTTGAGCAGCTTCTTGTGAATTAGAGTGCAGCTTAAGGCAGAGAGGCCCCAGTGTGAGTGATAGAACCCTGTGCAAAGGAAGGGTCTGCATGCCAGCTTCTGGCTTTGAAAATGATTTGAATTGTTTTGAGCCACAACAGGCTAGTTAGTGCTGATATAATGTTTCTGATAACATTTAAACAGGAAAATTAGTAGCCCAAATTGAGACTTAAAGGCCACCCTTGTTTGGTAGTACGTATAATAAATAACAGCTTAATTCAGATAGCCTTTTGTGTCTAGGTAAGTTTGAATATAAAAGATATGGACAGTTAAAAAGCTTACACTTAATGCTTAGTGGCTGGTAAGTGTCTTTTGAGTAGTATCAATTTGAGAAATGTTAAAGGCCATAGAAATGTGTCTTAGAATCCAGGAAATATGGTATTTCATAATTCTTGGCTTATTTGGCTCATGTATTTAAGATGAGGAAAAACTATTGTTTGGCAGTAACTTGCACAGAGTAACCTACAGTAGTAGATGTGTTTCTTTAAAAGACTACAATACTATTCTATCAATTAGGATCTTCATTTTGCAGAAAATTTTGATAAAATTACTTAAAACAAAAAAATTCAGCCTTTCAAATAAGTACTAAGGCTCTATTTGATGTTTTGGCTAATAATCAGTTGATTAATAGCACTTAATCTGATACCAATTTTTTTAATGAAATTTTATAGTTCCAAAGATGCTATTGATTAAAGGCCAATTCTTTTTAAGGAGAATTGCATGCACGTCAGGTTTCTTTGATGTTCAACACAAAAATCTGATTGTCGTACCAGTTTCAGAAATCATATATTTGAAGTGCTTTGAAATTAAAGTGTAGTCTGAGTAAAATATTCATAATAGTTAATAAAAATAGTAATGGGGTTGGGTGGAGGAAGGGAAGTACTAGGAATTGAACCCAGGACTTCACACATGCTAAACTCATGCTCTACCTCTGAGCTCTACCCAAGCCCCTTAATAATTAAACAGAATTACCTTTTATGAAATTTTCTTAAATAGAAATATAATCATTGTCAGTATCTTGATCAGATCACTGATACCTTAATCACATAATTAAAGACATTCTTACTCTGTTTTCCTTGCTGGCTAGTTGAGTGTTAAGCTTTGCCATCAGTTTACTTTATGGAGTCAACATGTCTTAGCAGCTCTGTGCTACTTATCTATCCTCTGAAGTGGCTAATCCCTTGCCCTCTGTATTTTGCTGATGTCCCCTATACATTTACTGTCATTTCACATCCACTCCTGTTTGCAGTTCTTGGCCTTAGGAAATTGCATGCAGAATAAGAAGTTGAAGACTGAATTATGATTGCATGGAGATAAGCTAAAAATAAGTAACATGAAAAGGAAAATTGTAGAATGTGTAACAATGAAATAATTGACTTGGAAATTTTTTATAGCTATTAAATGACTGCCATTTACTTCTAAACTTAATTAATGTAACTTCTTTTTAACTCTAGTCATCTCAACTTAATAATCCGCAGTTTGTATGGGTGGTACCAGCTTTGCGCCAGCTCCATGAAATCACTCGCTCGTTTATAAAACAGACCTATCAAAAGCAAGACAAGGTAGGAGCAGACTTACTTTTGATTCTTCCATGCATCACCTTTTGTAGTCATTGTAGTAAAGGGCAAGCCTGGTTAAGGTTGTTGCACTGATAATAGCTCACTGGCTTATGTTTATTGATGTCATTGATTCTTATCATTTGGAACTCTTGAATTTAAATCACTCTACCTTCATGTCTGAGGAGATTTTTCACTTTGATATCTTAAGTTATAAAAATAACTAGGCCAACTTTTTAAAAAAGTAACTATAAAATTTGGAAAAATTCCAGACTATTCCAAAAGGATTACTTTGTTTAAGAGCTAGGTGGAGCTTTCTCGATGTCACGGATTTGGGGGTAAGATCCAGGAAACCTCATAAAGTGCAGTTGTAGTGGTGATACCAAAGAGTTCCACAATAGTCTGGAATGGAGTGTAACAAAGGTTTATTTATTTGGGCTAAACCCACAGTAAGAGTAGCAATCCACAGTCTTCTGTGTTCACTGGGAACTGGAACCGAATCTAGGAGAAAAGAGGGCCAGGTAGGCTTTTCGACTGCACTTATAGTACATGAGACCACGGCCATAGTGGGTCAGTATCTTAAAGGCTATTGACTGAAGGAGTTCCCACAACATGCAATAGCTCTCGTCCAGTGTTCATTTCACTTTAAGATGCAAAGTAATAGCAATGATTTAGTTCCCTGGGAGGAGGGCACTTATTAGTAAGAATAATAAGAAATCAATTTTAAATAAAATACAAGATTGTGTTAACTGTCATCCAAAGTCTCATCCATGTTGTCTCTTTCATCTGGAGCTACCTTCTAAAATAAAAGCTATAGTAAACCAACCAAATGACTGTAGAGTCTCATGCCACTTTCACTTTTGTTGTTTTTGTTAAGAGCATTATTCAAGACCTGAAGAAGAATTTTGAAATAGTCAAATTGGTAACAGGAAGTTTACTAGCTTGTCATCGACTTGCAGCAGCTGTGGCTGGGCCTGGAGGCTTAACTGGCTTGACACTGGTGGATGGCCGCTACACTTACCGGGAGGTATCAGGCACTGTGTTTTTGTTTCATGGTTTTCAGCATTCATTTAACTTTTCTATTTGAGTTGTAAAGTAAATATTTGTTGGGTACAACTGTAAAAGGGTACTGTGAACTATCTTTGTAATGAGGGAAGACTTTTGAATCTCAACTATAATTGCACTTTTTCTTCCTTTTTTTTTCCATTATATTTACTAATTTGTGGTTTTGCCTGCATGTATGTATATGTACCATATGTGGGCCTGGTGTTCACAGAGGTCAGAAGAAGGTATCAGATTCCCTGGAACTGGAGTAACAGATGGTTGTGAACCACCATGTTGGTGCTGGGAATTGAACTCAGGTCCTCTGCAAGAGCAATAAGTGCTCTTAACCACCATGCCATCTTTCCAGTACTTAGCTATAATTTCAAATTGAAGTTCAGAAAAGTAGTATTGTTAGCAACAATTGCTAACTGTGTAGATTATGCATTTTTTTTCAAATCAATTGATTGCTAATGGTGTTTTAAAAACTGGGTGCAGTGCCTCACACCTGTAATCCAAGAAACCTCAGTCCAGTGGCTCTCTACCTTCCTAATGCTGCAATCCTTTAATACAGTTCCTCATATGTTGTGGTCAGCCCCAACCGTAAAATTATTTTGTTGCTACTTCATAACTGCAATATTGCTGCATTTATGAATCATAATGTGGAGCTCCAGTGGCACATCGGTACTTATGAATCATAATGTAAATAATCTGCTATGCAGGGTATTTGATGTATGAACTCTATGAAAGGGTCATTCGGCACCCCAACCCCCACCAAGGGGTTGTGACTCACAGGTAAGAACTGCTGCTGTAGACTGAGGCAGTATGATTTTTGTGAACTCATGGCATGGGCTATAGTTTGAATTCTATGCTATTCTGGAATTCAGAGTGAGACCTTGTTTCATACAAAACAAAACAAAACAATAGCAAAAAAACTGCCAGAAATAAAACTTAAATTCACCACTTGTAAGCATGGTGGATCCTTTGGAGATTACCGAAATGCAATTTGATCTACATATAAAATCAACTGACTTTGTAATTAATTTGAGGTTGCTTCTGCTGCATTGTATTATTGGTTGCTAAGTCCATTTTCCACATTTACTTAAATTAAATTACTTAAATTACTTAAATTTCCACATTATCTTAAATTACAGGAGAAGTGTTCTGTCTAAGCCTTTTTTTGTAAAGTTTTGTTGTGATGTTCCTTATAGGTATGAATGCCTCAAATGAGTTAACTGGTTGCATTATTGCTTTTTTTTTTTTCAGTATTTAGAGGCACATCTGAAATTTTTGGCATTTTTCTTACAAGAAGCTACACTGTATCTCGGGTGGAACCGAGCCAAAGAAATCTGGGAGTGCCTTGTGACTGGCCAGGACGTCTGCGAGTTAGATCGAGAGGTGTGTAAGACAGTGTTGAGATGCTGCACTCTGCTCTGTGTCTTGTCTTCTTTCCAGGTTTTGGATCCTCTGTTTGTATTGTTTCCGTGAACAATAATGGCAGAGTAGGAACTGTAAGTACTAGAAGAAATGTCCTAAAAAAAAATTCATGATGTATGTAAATATGTGAGCTCTTTAATCATTTTAATTCAATTCTGGGTCAAATACTAAAGTCTACAAAATGAATTTCGATGAAGAATTACTGGTATAATTTAGTTCTTTTCATTTCCTGTGAAACTAATTTTGTTTGTGAAACTAATTTTAAATCACTACTAAAAATGTTCGTTCCTAAAAATGATGTTGTATCCCCAGAAATGATAGCATGAGTCAAGAGCAACTAAAGCAGAATAGAAACATTTATTGTGACATTGGCAGTTGCTAACAGTGAGTCTCAGTTTATTCTCACTTTACAGAATAGTAATAACTTCTTCCTAGGCATGTTGGAAGGCCTGAGTTTGTGACGGTTCTTAGCAATGTGCCTGGTATACAGCAAGGCTTAATTGCATGCTTAAGTATAAGATCCAGTGAAAAGTGTGAGTACGTAGTCACCTGGGGAGAGACCTGCTAACCATTCCCATTGCTCCAGAGTCCAGACGCTCCAGTGTGGAGTGTCATTTTAGCAGTTCCAGAAATGATGAAGGGGTTGAAAATAGTCTCTTCACTGTCTAGATGTCCATGTTTTTTTGTCTGTAGTGGGTTGTGGTTGGCCTTAGGGCAGTTCTGTCTTGATCCGCAGATGTGCTTTGAGTGGTTTACCAAGGGGCAGCACGATCTCGAGAGTGACGTTCAGCAGCAGCTCTTCAAGGAGAAAATTCTGAAACTGGAATCATATGAGATCACTATGAATGGTAGGAAAGCTTACAACTATTTGTTTTAGATTTTTTTTTTAGAGTAGGGGATTTCGAAAATTCTTAACTTTATCCTACTTCTCAGAAGCAGCTGAATGTTTTGGAATCTTCGCATACATATCCACATGGTGCCTTACTGAATTTTAAAATTATATAGCCTAATAGATTAATTTCCCAAATTATCTTTCTGGTATTCCTTAATAAATAAGATTCATTAGGTAAAAATATATCAAAGTACATAATGCTTCCTTCCTTTCAGTTGTTTCTTTTGGCTGTTATTTTATTGAGATTCATTTCCTATGCTATAGAACTCATTTGTAAATACACAGTCAGCAGCTTTTAGTCTGCACTCACTTATGAGGCCTTGACTGCTTTCTGACATATAAGCATTGTCACCCCAAAAGGAGCCCCATACCCGTACTCATTGGCAACCACTCTCCAGCCTTCCTTTGCCCAGTCTCTAATCTTTTCTCTTTTTGGATTGGCCCAATCCGAACATTTGGGGGGGATTGTGTGTATGCTATTTGAGATCTTCTGTAACTGTTTTCTATGATTGTAATTGAGGCTTAATGTTTTCAAGGCACTCCCAGGTTGTTGTATGAATCACTTTAGGAGTATAATATTTCACCGGAGCTGTCCCTTATTTTGTTAATTCATCATTCTGTGACCATTTATTGCATCCACTTTGAGAAACATGATCATGTAGCAGTTTTGTGTTTTGATTTCTTTTGGTTATGAATTTTAGAGTCACATTGCCATGAAATCTAACTGTAGGATCTCTCAAACTTTTTGCAAAGGGGCTACACCATTTTATAATCCCACCAGCAGTGTATGAGGGTTCCAATTTTCAATATTGTCAATACTAATTATTGTCTCCCTTTTAAAAGATGTCCTGGTGGGTAGTGAGTTATGTCCTGTAGTTATGACTTACTTTTTCCTTATAACGAATGATACTGAGCATCTATTCAGATTGGTTTTCTTCTATATGAATAGGTTCTTTGGAAGAATGTCTAGTTCTGCTTTTGACTCTATTTTGATTAGGCTATTGTGATGTAAGGGCTCTTTATATGCTCTGGGTATTAGCTCTTTAGAGACATAATTTGTCAAAATTCCTATTTTGTGTATTCTGTTCTTTTTTTAATGGTGTCCTTTGAAGCACAAAAGTTTTAAATTTTGATGAAGTCTAGTTTACATGTGTTTTTCTGTTGCTGCTTGTGGGTTTTTGTTATTATTCTGGTTTGTCTGGTTTTTTTAGAACAGGGTCTCATCATGTATCCCTGGCTGATCTGGAACTTGCTATGTAAACCAGTCTGGTCTTGAACCCACAGAGGTCTGCCTCTACCTCCTGGGTGCTGCGATTAAGGTGTTATGATTTGCTTGTGCATTTTTAAAGGTGCCTATGGTTTTTTGAGATGAGATTGAGCTGTGCTGCCTAGGCTGGTCTGGAGCTTCTGGGCTTAATGCAGTCCTCACACTTCTGCACCTTGAGTAGGTGTGATTTGCAGGCCTACATCACACACAGCCTGCACCACACACAGCCTGCACACAGCCTATACCACACACAGCCTACATACAGCCTGCACCACACACAGCCTGCACACAACCTGCACCATATACAGCCTGCATCACACACAGCCTGCACCACACACAGCCTGCACACAGCCTGCACCACACACAGCCTGCACCACACACAGCCTGCACCACACACAGCCTACAGTATGCACAGCCACTGTACTTTTGAAACCTATTCAAGAAACCATTACCAGGAGCATTCAGCCTTCACTTCTGATTCACTTTAGTCTTTTCACTTTAATCTTTTTATCTTGTGTCTGAGTTCATGGATTTTATTGTCATTGTATAATTTTAGGTTTCAACTTATTTAAGACTTTTTTTGAAAATGTGAATCTCTGTGATCATCGATTGAAAAGACAAGGAGCTCAATTGGTATGTACCATACTTTAAATTATTTGATATAGCTTAATATTCAGAGGGAAAAAAGGGGGAGGGAGTCTGTCTTCTAATATACAGAAAACATAAACATGTTTGTTTAAATACGGTCCTTTTCCCTGCCTACTTAGACATTAGTGGCAGAGGCTCCCTTTTGAAGGCACTGGTAGATGCATGCCCGACACTATCACCTAGGAAGTTTGTTTACTCTTCCCCTCTCTCATCTAGGAGTAGCCCTGAACTTGTGGTTATCAGGTGGATTTCCAGGGGGAATTAATCCAGTGACTTCTTTATTTATTTATTCACTTAATTAATTAATTAATTTATTTTTTGGTTTTTCAAGACAGGGTTTCCCTGTAGCTTTTGGAGCCTGTCTTGGAACTAGCTCTTGTAGACCAGGCTGGCCTCGAACTCACAGAGATCCACCTACATCTGCCTACCGAGTGCTGGGACTAAAGGTGTGCGCCACCACTGCCCAGCAATCCAGTGACTTCTACATAACAATTCAATTGTACCTGAGAATGATAAAATCTTCATCCTAGGTTGTCATTGGCAAGGATTGCAGGGGGAAATGTGGGAACAGACTATTGAGTGGAAAAATGGGACCCACAGAATCCTCATATTCACATGTGTCTTTAAGACAAGAAAGCACTGATCTTTCTAAGTCCCTGTTGTTTAGGTCCTGTACCCGAGGTGGTCAAAATGTTTACATGATACTTTAAAGTGCTGTATCCTGCTATTTATAACCAAGCTTTGGGAAGGACTGCATCAAGTTCCCAGAATTAGTAGCCACTTCAGTGTTGATTCGTTTCTTTTGATGAGAAGTCCATAAAGATGATATCTGTCTCACTTTTCAGTTTCTGATTGACTAGCTTCTTTGGGTAGTTGTCTGCCTTGTGCTAGGAATTTCTAGAGAAACATCTCTGCTCCTAATCTGATTGCCATGAAGGGTGCCTGTTGTTTCTGTGGTTGGTTGGTTGGTTTTCATGTGAGAGTTCCACTACAGTAGTGGTTTTTTTTAGAATCTTTATTTTGTTAAGCAGAAGTTCAGACTCAATGGTGTAACAGAAAATAGTTACCAGAAGTGTTATAATAATAGTCTACTGTTTAATTTATATATATTTTAATTTTACACAGTATGTAGAAAAGCTGGAATTGATAGGAATGGATTTCATTTGGAAAATAGCCATGGAATCACCTGATGAAGAAATCGCTAATGAAGCTATTCAATTAATCATAAACTACAGTTACATTAATTTAAATCCTAGGTTAAAGAAGGTGAGTATCCAAGGAAAAATGCTACTCAGACACAAAAATGTGAAAGTTATGTATTTGTTATTGGTAAGTTGTGGTCCTTGTATCACAATTTGACTTATTTTGATATTTTGTCTTGACTAATGTTTATAATTAAATACCAAAGTGTAATTTTAATTTCCATATACTTCCTATTTTCAGGACTCAGTGTCTTTACATAAAAAATTTATTGCTGATTGCTACACAAGACTAGAAGTGAGTAACAATTTCTTGTCTTTTAAATGAGTTCTTTTCCCCCTATAAGTTTATAGTTTTGAATAATGCATAATGCTGGTATTTTTGGCTAGGTGCTGTTGGAGAAGTGATCAGAAGTACAGTGTTATGGCATGGGAACAGGCATTTGCATTGATGTCTGTCAGGGATTAAGTGCTTGCTGCAAAGCATGAGGACCTATATTCAGATCTAGGTGTTGGTGTTGCTATTGGTGTCAGTAACTCCAGTTACTGGAGGTATATCCCAGGGGCTCACTTGGTCAGCAAGTCTAACCCAAAACATTGAACTTCAGGTTCAATGAAGAGACCCTGTATCAAAAAACAAGGTAGAGAGCAAATAGAAGAAGACACCTAATATTAACCTCTGGCCTCCACACACATATACTCATGAATATGAGCATGCATGCTCACACACCAACTACACTCAGAAAATTTTACCTTCTGTCTCATCCCTTCATTCTCCTATCTTTCTACCTCTCTGTCAGATCTGCTGCTGATGTATTCCACATTGGTAGTAGAATATCTGTTTTACATATTTTGTACAATAAATGCCATTTAAAACAGCAGTAGGAGACTTGGAAGGAAGCAAACAATGTTGGCTCTCTTTGTCCATTAGAAGCCTATGGTTTAATATTATATCATATTTATTTTGACCACCTTAGTTCCATCATGATGACTAAAGCACTGAAGATTAACGTTTAGTTGAAATCTGTGCTTGAAGTTTTATAGCTAATGGAGTATTCCAAAAGTATAAAATGCCACTGTCCCCATGTTGTAAGGAGCAGGCCCCTTGTTTGTCCCGGCTGCCCAGCTAGCTTACACCTGAAATAACCACACAGAAGCTGTATTAATTAAAACACTACTTGGCCATTAGCTGTAACTTCTTATTGGCTAACTCTTACATATTAGTTTAACCCATCTCCATTAATCTGTGTAT
>LOJH01036769.1:2014-15434 GCA_001685095.1 Ellobius talpinus | reverse complement strand
TTCCTTCCTTCCTTCCTTCCTTCCTTCCTTCCTTCCTTCTTTTTCTTTTTCTTTTTCTTTTTGTATTTCAGTCGATGGGCAGATTTTAGTATTTCTTCATGTTGAGCAATTTTCCTTTTTAGCAGAGGCTGGGGGATGTTGGCTTTGGGCTCTATCACTCTCTATCCTATTCATGGAGTCAGGGTCTCTCACTCAGTCTAAAGATATTCCACATCAAACCCAACATTCAGTATTGTAAATTTCAGTAATAAAAGAATCCTATTACTATATTAGCTACCTTTTCATTTCTATAAACCGGTAGCTCATTAGTAGTGAAACACCAGTAAAGGAGGGATTTATGCGTGCCATGGTTTGAGGGCTCAGTTCATCATGATGGGAAAGCATGAGGGGAGGAGCGACTTGCAGCTGAACTGGCAGGAAACTGCTCGCTTGCCGTCTCTACAGACCAGGAAGCAAAGCATGGGTGTCATGCACGCCCTGTGCACTCTTTTCTTTCTATTCTTGTTACTCAGTCTTGAACTGGAAGCCCCTGAGATCATGTGACCACCATCAGGAAAGTCTTGCCCCTCAGTGATCTCTGGAAACACTGGCGCAAACACACTCAAAGGTGGACTTCACTAATACCCTGGGAATTTCTTAAGGCAATCAAGTTGACAATGAAGATCAGTCACCAGGACTGCGTTAGAAGGCATCCTGGCTCCAGTTCGCCTTTCCATACACTTCCTAATGACCAATGTTAACTGCTTTTCTGGGCTCACAGAGCATCCCTTTGTCTTTTCCTGTAAATATCTGGTAGCCTGTGGTCAGTTCACTGTATTTTCATTTATTGATGTTTCCTTTCACTCTCTCTCTCTCTCTCTGTGTATGTGTGATAAGCTTGTGTGTATATGTTTGTTTGCATGTGTGGGCACTTATGAGTATGCATGCATGTGAAGGTCATAAGGTCATAGACTGAGGTCAGAGGTCAGAAATCTTCATGGATGATCTAGTTTTCTCAGTCAAACCCACAGCTTTTGGCTATGGCTAGTCTTGGTAGCTTTCTTGCCTTGTGTAATCCCAGCCTCTGGTGCCTCCATCTTTGGAGGCCCCTCCCCTGTGCCCTTCGAACCTTGATCTCTCCCCGAGGGGTCCTCAGCTCTGGGCATCTGCATGGCCCTTGGTGGTAACTGGAGCCACAAATATCAGCTTAGGCCCTGGCTGCTGTAGGGCCAGGGATCCAGACATTACCATGAGTAGCAGCTCAGGGTTTGTCAATACTTTGGCCCCAAGTGGCAGCTTAGGCCACTCAGATTGGCATGGCCTCAATGGCAGCACCACCCTTGGACACCAACATGGCCATAGGTGGCAGCCCAGACCAGAGCCTCCTCTGTGTAGACTTTGGTAGCAACACAGGCCAGGGACATCAACACAGACCCTGACTGTGGAAGGGTCGTGAACCCAGATATGGCCCTCCGCTGCAGCTTGGACCTGGACAGCATTATGGCCCCACCCAGGTGGCAGCACGGGCCACTCAGATCGGCATGGTTCCAGTGGCAGCAAGGCTCTCGGAAACCAGCATGGACTCAGGTGGCTGTCCAGACCCCGCATACCCTCTTAGTCTTCTGTGGTAACTGGATCCATGGACATTAACATGGACTCTGGCTGCTGGAGGGCCTCACATGGCCCTTGGCAGCAGCTCAGGCCTGGGTGTCAAGATGAACGTATTCTTAAATGTGTTAAACTTTTAACTGCTATGTAAAAATTGTCTATATTTCTGGGGTATTTTGTGATGCTTCAGCACATGAATGTTTAGTATACTGATCATTTACCTTCTTTGAAAAAAATTCAAATTCTTATCTTCTAGTGTATATACAGCTATAGTTAGCAAAGAGCAGGATGTTCTGGCAAATGTGTTTTAAAATGCAGTGTGAACACAGGTCCTGTACCTGATGGGGACATTTTAGGTATCTTGGCCATCTCACCTGATGTTTGGCTATTTATTTTCTATATGTATTTATTTTCTATATGTGCTATTTTAATTCTGAAGAAAAATTTTAATTTCTCTAACTTTTTGTTTGGGTGACTTACATTATGTCTTCCCTAAGAAATGGCTGGATTTTAGGGAGGCATTTTCTCAACTGAAGCTCCCTCCTTTCAGGTATCTCTAGCTTGTGTCAGAAGAAAGAAGACCAGTACATGTTAGTAAAATCACATCCAGAATTATAAAAAAAGTGATGATTGTGCCAAAGTAATAATTGTCTAGGAAATATAAAATTAATTTAACATCTAAAAAAATCAATCAAAAGACTGGCTATAAGGTATTTTCTTAATTAGTGATTGATGGGGCAGGGCCAAGTCCATTGTGTGTGGTGCCGTCCTGGGCTAACGGTCCTGGGTTCTATAGGAAAGCAGTGTGAGCAAGTCAAGAGGTAGCACCCTCCATGGCCTCTGCATCAGCTCCCTGCCCTGCTTGAGCTCCTGCCCTGGCTGCTTTGGATGATGAACTGTTATATGGAATTGTGAGTGAAACAAACTCTTCCCTCACCAAGTTTCTTTTGTTTATGGTGTTTGATGTAAGCAGTAGTAACCCTGACTAAAACAACGTATGAACAGAGAACACAAATGACTTTTAAAGGATATTATGATTTTTGTTAATGAAAGATCATTGCTTATAGTTTTTTTTTCTTGTAGTGGGTGTGAAATCAATTGACCCTAGCCCTCTAAAATGAGTTGTTCATAATTAATTGCTATTATTGCATCCTTACATGTTGGTAGTGTTCACTGGTCAAACTGCACTGGCTTTTTCAAATGACAAAGTCCATTTCTTTAACATAAACAGGATATTCAATTTTTACATTTCTTTCTGTGTTGATTATTGTACCTTTCAAGAAGTTGATCTATTCTACCTAAGGAGTCGAATTTATTTTGCTTTCAGTAATACAGAAAGGTTAAAGACAAACCATTTGTTTTCAAATGAATAACCCAGGCACCTTGGTTAGTGAACCATTCAACAGGCATTCTAGAAGTTAAGTGTAGAATGAGGTAGTGGGCAGAGGAGAGGCTGTTCGTAGGCAGGAAGGCTTCAGAACTGCCTCAGATGTCCCTGGAATGGTCAGTCTTAAGTGTTCCTACCTAGTAAGTCCACAGCAAATATTGCTAGTCGTTCACTGTGCTCTCCTTTGTGCACAGAGCAGCACAGCAATGAGTTCTTTCTGATGCACTGGGGCTACTTCCTAATGAAAGAGGACATTAAATTAGTTATAAACACTTCAGACTCATTCCATATAGAGACCCTGTGACCACAAAATCCATAGGGTGTGAAGTGCTCACCTTTACTGATGGCCTCATCAAGTCCCCTCACGAAGTTAAGTTAGTCAGTACCTCATTCTTTGTTGTCAGCTATTCTTAGAGCAAATTTACCAGATCCTGCAGTGTTGTCCTTTTCTTCTGTTTCTTCTTGCTGCTTTGTTTCAGAGGGTTATCTGCCACTCAAAGGAAAGGGCTGCTTTCTTTTCTATTCGTGGTGTCCTTTCTTGGTATCATCACAATGATTTTCTAAAGGCCTTGAAAGATAAATTCATGTTTTTATAGCTTATTGTCATTTAAATCAAACTGATTTATGGAAATAAGGAGCTATTGGTTTAATTGTGCAAGCTTCTGCTCACTGGAGCAAAGCAGGCAGATCACTGCTACTGGGAGTTTTAGGAGAAAAGGGGGCTAGGACAGCAGGGTCTTCACTGAGGGTGATCTTGGCTCGCCAGGAGGCCAATCTAGCTAAAACCTGGCAGGAATTTAGTTCCTGCTGGGGAAGATGACCAAGTGAATATGGAATAATGAGGCAACTCAAGCAGACTGAAGAATTCAAGACAGGGGGCAAATCAGTGAGCCAGGAGACTAACAGGGCACTTGGTTTGCAAATGCCAGGACTGGCTTAGCAAGTTTTCATTTCCTGAGCTACAGGATCCACTACCCAGCCAAGATGAGTGGAGATTCTTCCTAAAGGTTTGAGAAGAAAAGGCAGCCTCAAGTCCATAGTATTCAAGGAACAAATCATTGGAATAACGCACTTGCTTCCCTTATGACTAAGCATCATTCTAGTCATTTGAGAGGCTAGGCAGCTTCCTAAGTCTTTGATAACTCTATTTCTGAAAAGTTGGGTGTAAGCATTTATGTATGTTTCAGATATTTTCTGATCAGCAATGTTTATATGAATGTCTTTGGAAGAGTCTCTGCCTAGCAATAGTTAAAACGTTTATCTCACCACCTCTGAGTATCTATTACTCTCTGATATTTATTTACGATATTGTTTTCACATACACATAAAAGGTATCATATAAAACCTTTAAAATATAAAAATACAGCTAAATGCCCCATATAGAATAAAAGGAGATCAGATGGGTCTTAACAGGAGAGCCATTGTTTCTCCCACTTGAGCCCACAGTGAAGTTGGGTATGACATACTCGGTGGTACGTTGCCTAATCCTTCATTCTGAAATTCCTCTGGCTGATATTGAAACTGGACTTCCGTGCCACCTTTAGCCCCAGTAAACCTTCACATCAATTTTGGAAAGCTCCAGCACCCTCACTGTCCACCATAGATCAAGCCTGCCATTAGGTTGATAGACATTTCCGCTGGGGTCTTTGTGTTCCTTTCACAGCAAGGTTAGCAGCTAATCTTCCACCTCTGGAACCTGACAGTCCTCCGGACCTCCAGCACCTGGCGGTCCTTCAGGGTCTCTAGGGTCTCCAGTACCTGCATGACTGCTTCCTTAAAGCCTCTCCCTAGTGTAGACTGTGTAGCTGTTTTAGAAACTTGTAAGCCTGCAGATTGGGACAGAAAGCAATCTGAGGTTATATGAAGCTTACGTACCTCAAGCATCCAAACAAAACTCCTTGTAGCAGGAGGGAGGAAGGTCACAGAGGCTGTTTTCATAACATAGATGATACTGAACTCAAATTCATGTTCCAGTTATTATCCTAAAGTACTTTATGGAGAGTAGATCCTCCTCTTCCTCCTCCTCCTCCTTCATCAAGATTTATTTCTTTGGCTGTGTGTGTATGGTGTTTGCTGGTGTCTATGCTTGTGTCCCATGCGTGAAGTGCCCGTGGAGTCCAGAAGAGGGCATCATATCCCCTGGAACTAGAATTACAGACAATTGTGAGCTAATATGTGGATGCTGAGAATTGAAACCAGGTCCTCTTGAAGAACAGCCTTTTTACTGTTGAGCCATCCCTCCAACTGAGATCATATGTTCTAAAAGAGGTTGCTAGCTTGACTTCAAATTTTTAATATTTAGACACTAGTACTGGGATTTCTCTCCAAACTCTTACCTTGGGCTTCACACATGGAAGGTCCCAACTGTTTGAGAACACACATTTCATCCATAGTAAATTACCCTCTCAATTTATCTAAATTCAAGGGTTTTTTTTTGCAAGCCTAATTTTATAAGATGGGTTTCACTTATTTAGTTTATTCCTTCCTTTAAGGCACCATAGTATTCTTGACACAAATACCATGGCATACATAAAGTTTTATTTTGTATTTTAAGATCATTTACATAGCTTATATAGTTTCTTATCGCAGGCTATCTTGTAACATCCCTTTCTAAAGCCCTTAAATAACACTGTAAGAAAGAACTCTGGTGGGAGGACCTCACACAAGCTGGTGCTCATCTCCAGATCTTTAGCTACTGCTAAAGACCTGAATAATCACACAGAAACCATATAATTACAACACTGTTTGGCCTATTAGCTCAGGCTTCTTATTAACTCTTACATCTTAAATTAATCCAATTTTATTATCTGTGTATCACCACAAGGCTGTCGCCTATGGGTAAAGGTTCTGGGGCATCAATCTCCTCCAGCAGCTACATGGTGTTCCACTGACTCCGCCTATTTTCTCTCTATATCTCTGTTTGGATATCTGACCTGGCCTTACTCTCCTAAACCACTGGCCAAAACAGCTTCTTTAATAACAAATGGTAATAAACATATTCATAGCATACAGAAGGGAATCCTACATCACCAGGGCAAGCACAGTTACGAATTATATTGATAAGACAATGTGTTTGTGGATTAATGTTTATTTTGCTATACAAGGGCAATTTCAATTCTCTCTTAGAAACTGAGATTTGTGTTCATCTAGACTTGTTGGTAGGATGGTGATGTTGATGGTATGACAAAGCAGAGGTGATGGTGAAGAGGCAGTGACTCTGACCATCACAGTGAGTATAATGGTGTAATTGTGTTGATGAGGGTGATGGTGGTTGTTCCGGTGATGGTGAGGGCAATGGTGATTGTAGTGGTGGTTAAGAAGCGGTGATTATGGCCATCACAGTGAGCATGATGGTGTAATTGTGTTGACGATGGTGATGGTGGTTGTTCCGGTGATGGTAAGGGTGATGGTGATTGTAGTGGTGGTTATGGTGATTATGATATTGATGGTTGGTTATAAGTAATGATAGTGATGATGATGGTATACTGGTGGAATGGCAGTCATGAGGTGGGGGTGATATAGTAGGTGCAGTATTGGTGTGGGAGATCCTTCTATATATGTGTTGCTTTCATTGGTTAATGAATAAAAAAGATGCTTTGGCCTGTGATAAGGCAGAATAGAGCTAGGTGGGAAAACTAAACTGAATGCTGGGAGAAAGAAGGCGGAGTTAGTGAGATGCCATGTAACTGCTGCAGGAGACATACACACCAGAACCTTGCCAGTAAACCACAGCCATGTGATGATACATGGATTAATAAAAATGGGTTAATTTAAGATATAAAAGCTAGTTATAAAGATGCATAAGCTATTGGCCAAACAGTATTGCAAATAATATAGTTTCTAAGTGATTATTTCAGGTCTGGGTAGCTGGGAACAAACAAGCAGCCTCCACCAACAGTGTGATGATAATTGTTGTGGTGTGGGGTTTTAAAAGATTTTAAATTTATTTTACTGTATGTATATTTATGAGTGTGTGTAAGAGAGAGAGAGAAAGAGAGAGAGAAGGAGAGAGAGAGAGCAGGTGTACACATGTCATTGCATGCATGCATATACAGGTCAGAGGATGTACTGGTTAGTTTTTTTTGTTAATTAGCATAAGCTGGGATCTTCTGGGAAGAGGGAACCTCAACTGAGAAAATGCCCCCATTAGAGTCATATGATTGACCTGTAGGTAAGCCCGTGGGGGTACTTTTTTGATTAATGGTTGATGTGGGTGGGAGAGTCCATCTCACTATAGGTAGTACTACCCCTGGACAAGTGGTCTTGTATTATATGAGATATCAGGCTGAGAAATCCATGAGGATCAATAGACGAAATCCCAACATGCATGCAAGCAGCATTCCCCCATGGCCTCTGGTTCAGTCCCTGCCTCTGGTTCAGTCCCTGCCTCTGGGTACTTGCCTTGAGTTTCTACCTTGACTTCTTACCTAAGTGATGGACTGTGATCAGGATATCTAAGCCAGAAAATAACCCTTTCCTTCTCCACATTATTTTTGGTCATGGTGTTTATCATAGTAGTAAAAGCAGATTAAGATAGAGGACAACACTTGACATTTGGCAGTGAGTTTTCTCCTTCTACTCTATGGGGGATCTGGAAGTTGAACTTGGGTCATCAGGCCTGTATGCCAGAGCCTCTACCTGCTAAGTCTTCTCACCAGCCTTAGTGATATGAGTTTTATAATCTAAAAGAATATTTTTTTCTTGCTTCTTCAGACACATTTTGCTAGCAAGCCTGATCTTCTTGATTAGAATATAATGGTTGGGATTTAAGAAATTTGCTTTAAACCATTTAAGTCTAACACCTAGAATGTCATTCGACATCCAAAGAGGCAACCTGTTAAATGTGTTAATGATGAGGATCCTGGAATAAGTGTCTTGGTACTGCTGATAGACAAGACGAAGGTTTAGGGAAGATGAGGAAAAAATATAGATTTAGGATTGGGCAAGGTACAAGAGCTATTGTGTTGGAACAGAGTGTTCACTGCCATTGAAGTTGTGTTAATTTAATATTTAAGAATATTTATTAAGTATTTGTCACACATCATGTGTGTTTGAGGTAATATCTATGAATGGATAGATGGAACCCCAACATGCATGAGACTTCTATGTTAGAATGGTGGGGAGATAGTTAACAATGCTACTGACACACAAAACCTCATAAGTTTTAGCATGCTATGGGAAAGGGAACATGTCAAGAAAAGGAGAAGGGCTGTGAAGGTTAGGGTAAGGAATGGGACAAATTCTTTCTTATGTGGATCGAGGAAGGAGACCCTGAGATGGCAGCACTTGAGAAGTTTTTAATGAAGTGAGGGGTTTGGCTACCTAGATGTGAAGGGGAAGATTACCCTGATAGTGGGTCAGCCAGGTCAGTGACCTCAAGTTAAGTGTGGGTGATGACAAGCTAGCCATGATAGATGATTGGTAAGTGGAAGGAACTGAGGTCAGGGCAGAAGTCTGAGGAGGGGTTGTGTCACATGTGTTGAAATGACCTTGGGCTTTGCTTTGAAGGGTGTGGGGAACCACAGAAAAGCTTTGAATAGGGGGTAGACTCTGGCTTTAATTCTTTCAAAGGACTCTGGTCACTGAATCACTGAACAAAGGAAGGAAAGACGCAATCAGTGTGCTTGCTGGTTTCGTGTCAACTGGACACAAGCTAGAGTCATCTATGAGGGGAAATACCTAACTGAAAAAAATGCCTCCATCAGATTGTCTTGTAGGCAAGTCTGCGGTGCATTTTATTTATTATTGTTTATGTAGGCGGGCCCACCTCATTATGGGCCATATCAGCTCTGGGCAGGTGGTTCTAGGCTGTATAAGAAAGCAGGCTGAACAAGTCAGAGGAGCAAGGCAATAAGGAGCACTCCTCCATGGTCTCTACTTCATTTCCTGCCTCCAGGTTTCTGACTTGTGTTCTTTCTGTAATATCCCTCAGTGATGGGGTGTGACCCGAGAATTGTAAATTAAAATAACCCTTTCCTCCCTTGCTTGCTTTTGGTCTGGATGTTTTATCACAGCAATATAAACAAAAGTAAGACGTTCATTAAGAACAGTAAGATCTGTTGGGAGGCTATTTTACTCGTGTATGAGTAAGGAATTCCCTGAGGAGGCATGCAACATAATGAACAAATTCTTCCAACTAGGCCCCACCTCCTAAGGTTTCCAAAATTTTCCAAAATAGAGCTACCAAGTGGGGACCAATACACAACATGATTAATAGTAACACTTTATATACATGGCATAAATATGACTAATATGGGTTCCTAACAGACTGGATTTAGAGTAAGGTGTGTGTGTTATACTCTCTCATTGAGAAGGTTCAACTATCCAGGAATTTATTTTTAAAACACAAAACTTTAAAAAACAACAAAAAGTTATTGGTTTAATTATTTAAAAGTAAATAATGAAATTATAAGTAAAATTAGAAATAATACAAAATAACAAAATTATCATAATTTAAAAATTTTGAAACTGGTGTTAATGAGGGAGATGTATTTTATCAAAAGGATAAGAATTAAACTAAGTAAAAACAATCATAAAAAACACTATCTTTCTTCTCAATATGGTGTTAGGGTAGGATCTGGAATTTGGAAGTAATGGCCAGAAATATCATGCAAAAGCAAGAAAGGTGTTTCCTGAAAACAAGATGAAGTTCAGAGTAGCAGGTTAAGACTAGACAACCTGGCAAGCTTGTAGGAATCAGAGCTGAAGGACTTGATATTAGGGCTTGGACTTAGTATATATTTCCTTTTGGTTTTTAAAAGGTCAAATAACAGAGACAGATTTCCTTTCTTTCTATAGCAAGCAAAGAACTATCAGAAACAACTCGAGAGGGGTATTTATGTAGACTCACAGTTTCACAGAATTCAGTCCACAGTTGTGTGGCCCTGGGCTTGGGTAGAGCAGAATGGTGGGAGGAACAAGTGCTGGAGGAGAGTGGCTGTCTCCATTGTGGACAGGAAGAAAACTGAGAGGAGTATTTACAACACACAGAGGCATGCCACCATTCAACACATTCTCCCAACTAGGCTTCATCTCCTAATGTTTCCAAAACTTGCCAAAATCGAGCCACCAAGTGGGAACCAAGCAATTAGCTCGTGAGCCTGTGGGGGTCATTTCGTATTGATACCATGACATGGGTCATGAGAAGCAGGAATACGTGCTTCTCATGTAAGTACAGGAAGTTTGGTGCCATTTAGTGTCTACATTGTTTTGATATCACCATATTGCTTCTCTGAGGTGCACTCAGCCCTGTGTCAATCATTCCTATAGCCGAGGCCCTTGCAGATCTGCTGTGAAGACAAATGACTTGCACACTGAAAGACAGTTAACATGACCTTCACAGGAATAGCCACCCCCCTCCACCATCGAAAAATCAGGTGGAAAAACTAGGGAGGTGTCATCATGACCAGAACAGCCAGGGAAGAGAAATAGACTTTTGATATAATATAATATAATGTAATATAACATCACAGTATAATTCAATATAACCAATATACTGTTTTTTTGGCTTTATTTTTCAATTGGGAAGGAAACTCCAGGCATGGTTCATGTTAAGAAAGTGTTCTTCTACACTGAGCTACCTCCCTAGACCTTAGGCATGGATTTTATGATTGGAAAAATAAACACTTTATTATTTTGAAAATAATGAGAATTTTTTAAGAAGTAAAATTTTAAGGAAAAGGATGATCCATGAGTTTTCCAGAAAGCTTGGACCTTTAGTGAAATTAGAGCCATCACTGAGCCCAGTAGGCTGTTCTGTCACTGAAGCTTGTGTCTGGGGGACTCTTATATTTTGACTGAGCTAATTAGTCTGTTTTGACTGCACACACGAAGTGGAAACCACCTTTGCTTTTAAGAGCATTTTCACCCAGTGCTTTCTACTGTATTCAGCACATTTTATTCTGCCAAAATCACCCAATTCAGCCTTGCAGCCCTCTGTTCTTCCATGGAATATCCACAAATAGACACGGCCTGCGCAAGCAGAAAAGCAATGCATCTGGACTTCTGATTTAGCTGAAAGATGTGTAAAAATGCATGGAGCCACATCTGAGGAAGGGAAAGAACACTTTTTCCCGCTGACCATCAGTGTGATTTATGACCCCTGAACTGCTTCCCCATCCCTCATTTGAAAATTGGCCTGAGCAAGAATGGAAGAAACGCAGATCTGAGGCTCCGGAGGGCTTGGAAATGGGTATTAGTGGATCAAATGCTTGGCATGGGCTCTGCTGTCAGCACCTCAGGTGTGTAATGCATTTCAAATTTTCAAGAGGCAACTTTGATTTTGACATAATTCACACTCAAGTATTTCTTTAGATCCGGCTAAGTAATAGCCAAACACAAAGAAAAGGTATTACCTGGAACGAGCTACGGTACCCTTTCCAATATTTCCAGCTACAGTTAATAGGAATGTAATCTTTCCATGGCTCTGATAAATACAAACCTTAAGAAAAATGTTTTTAATGATCATATCCCTGGTAGGTGCTAGGATGACAAGTGGAGCCCACAGACTTCAATAGCACATAATGATGTTTTGAAAACAGACAGGGGGAAAAATGAAGGGTTCTCGTCCACCTCTTCTGCAGTGCAGTGTGTGGGATACGTACTGCTTGGGAGGCATGGTCTCTGAACAGCCAACATTCACTGATTCATAGCAAATGGAAACACATTCCTCAACTCCGTCTTTAGATTCTTTTACCTGTCACAAAGTTGTCCCCTCTAAAGCTGGCATGGTACTTGTAAGCTCATGAGAATGTCATCCGTATTTAGCACGGGTCGCCATGATGGTTACCTCCTCCTTGTCCAGTGGACAACATGGTAGAAGAGTGGTTTAGTCTGCCTCTGATCTAAGCCTAAGAACACTGGCTGATGCAGGGATCCACTCCTAAAAGCTCCAAAGAAGTGAGGTAATTAGAGTTCTGAATTTTTTTTTTGGTGACACACTCACTGTTCAAGGCTTTTAGGCTTGCAGAGAAGCCTAAGCAGTGCTGGCTTTGAAACACTTCCAAGAGCACATCCCTTTTTACGTGCATGCAGGTACCCCACCTTCCCTACACTATTAACCAACCCCAACCTCCAGTTTTCTAATAACTTGAACCTTCAGCTCATGCTGTCAAATATTTCTGATAGGTTACAACAGTTGTCTTGAGAGGAGCTGATCAATAATCCCAAAGACTAATTTGGGACCATACTGGCCCCAGTAATCAACTGGGCTCCTTTCAAAGATGCCTTAAGTCTACCTAAAATCCATTCGGAAGAAATGTCGTACTAAAATGACATGTGATCAGTGACTTCTGCCATGGTAGATGATAATCCCCCAATGCACTGTGAGCCACCAGGCCATTCTTTGCTGTATGGACAAAGGGCTTGCACTAGATTGACATCTATAAACCTATTGCATGTAAGATAAATATTAGAAGCCTGTAAAAATTTACAGTATTGCATTTTCTGGGTTACTATATTTCCATAAAAGCATATTACCCAGAAGCTTCAAAGTGAGGTACTATAAGTTCACACATCAGACTCCCAGAAGTGACAGATGGAACGTCCCTCGCTACACACAATACTGACTACAGTTCTCCTCGGGACATGAGAGCTTCATGGTTAGTTTAAAACTTGTCTTCGACTCTACATATGTCAGAGGCCAACACACACATCTAAGCCATTAGTTAACGTGGTTACAGAAACCAGTCTTTGCTTTCTTAAGTAACCAAGGTGTAATTCAAGCCGAGTGTAGGCTTTTGCTGTATTTGTATACATAAAACACCTGATGTTCTAAAGTACACTCACAAGATGGGGGTGGAGCTCAGTGGTTGCATGCTTGTGCTTGCCTTCTAATTTTGAGATTCTCAGCTCTATCCCTAGCAGGGCAGAAATAGGTGAATGAATGGATTAATAAGCAGATAACGGACCATGGAGATGGTTGAGTGTGTCAGAACACTTGCTTTCTTGTTTGTGGACCTGAGTTCGAATCCTAGAACACACATACCTGGTAGTAATCCCAGATGTGGGGTGGGCAAGAGATAAGAGGACAGCTGAATTGCCAGCCTAGGTCCAGGCTCAATGTCTCAATGTCTTAAGACAGCGGTTCTCAACCTTCCTAATGCTGTGACCCTTTAATACAGTTCCTCATGCTGTGGTGACTCCCAACCATAAAATGTTTTCCATTGCCATTTCAAAACTAGTTTTGCTATTGTTATGAATCATAATGTAAATAAAATATTTGATATACAAGATATATTGTATGCAACCCTTGGGATAGGGCTGTTAAACTTCCAGAAGGGTCATGGCCCATGGGTTGAGAACCACTGTCTTAAGGTAGCGTGTGATTGAGTGGGATACCCAACCTCTCTTTTGACCTCTGCATATGACATAGGTGCATACACCACACACATACCATTCCCACCACACACACACACACACACACACACACACACACACACACACACA
>LOJH01036768.1:0-15435 GCA_001685095.1 Ellobius talpinus | reverse complement strand
AAGGTCTGGCGTCCTCTTCTGGCCTTCCGTATACATAATAAATAAATATTTAAAAATACATTTATTAATTAAACTTATTTAATTAGATTTAATTAAAAACATTTAAAAATATAAAAATTTAAAGAAAATAAATTTTGATAAAAATGTAACAAACCTTAGTGTCCTTTTAAAAAATATGCAGATACTGTGGTATCAGATATATTCACTGAAGCACAATTAATAAAAACTCAGAGAAATTGGGGTTCAACCTGAAAGATCAGAAAAGCAAAGCAAACAGCCACTGGCTCTTACCTCTATCTCAGTCTGAAATAGCAGTCCTGCCTCCAAGAATCTCAAAATGAGATTTTGTCTCTAAACTGTCTTCTCCCATTTGATATTCCTCTCCAGGGCTGGGATTAAAGGCATGCACCAACTGGTTTCTATGGCAAACTAGTGTGGCTACTGGGATTAAAGGTGTGTGTCACCACTGCCTGGTCTGTAAGACTGACCAGTATGGCTGTTTTATTCTCTGATCTTCAAGCAAGCTATATTTGTTAAAATACAAATGAAATGTAACTTTATTTATTAAAATACTAAATGTTAGGCTCTATAGTTCTAGAACATTTTCATCTTGCTAAATTGAAACTCTATATTCATTAAATAATAACTGCTTATTTACTCTTTCTCTAAGCTTTTGAGGATTTATTATGAGTATAAAAAATCATAGGCTAATGGCAAGAGGACATTGTGACTTGACTTCCTTTTAGTTTTTATTGATGCTGTACTACTGTTTGTGAAAAACTTACATTGGCCTCCATCTTATTTTTGTTCCTATCTTAGAGTTGCATTCCATGTCATTTGCCCATATCTTGCTATCGGATTGATTTTCTCTCACTGTTTTATAGGAGTCTTACACACAATGAGCAATATAGTTTTGTGGCATGTGTATTTTTCACACTTTATATCAAATTTCCCTTGTCTTTAATTTGTTAGTGAAGATTTTGGTATAAGAAAGATTATTTTTGTATCAAATTTAAGTATATCGTTGCTGCAATAATTAGTTTTATAATCTGTATTATTATTTTCAGAATTTTGTAGTGGTATAAATTACTTTAGTTATATCTAGCTCAGGTAGAAAACAATGAGATATGTATTTTCCTGTGTACATTAATGTATTACTTATTTTATAGTCAAGAATAATTTAGAAAATTTTCAAAGTTAACTTTGTGTTGAAGTGCTGTAATTATTATCTTTCTTGATAGGTTTCGACCAAGTACCCGAGAGCTCTGGTGTTACAATGCAGTGGTTGCTGATGCCAGACTTCCCTCTGCAACAGACATGCAGTCCAGATGTAGTATTCTAAGTCCTGAACTTGCTCTGCCAACAGGATCAAGGGCTCTGACAACCCGATCTCATGCAGCCTTGCACATTCTGGGTAAGGTTGCCTTTTGATGTAGAGGAGAATGACATTCATGTATGCTATGTTGATGGTCAGAATTTTTCTTAAATGGTTAAATTTGTATGTTATTCTACCATATTTGTTAAGTAATAATGGGTACTAATCACACAATAAATTAAATACCTAAGAAGTTTGTCTTCCATGAAATGATACAAAGATCTCAATATCATAAAATAGCAATGGGTGCCTAAGTGTAAGGCATCCCTGAATATAATTTTCTCAATGTAAAGATAATGAAGGATTCTGTTTAACTTGAACATATAAACTTTTAGAGCTGTAATCCAAATATGTTTCTATAGTGTCTAATTTATGTATATACTTATTAACTACTTTGGGATTCAGAACTTTTGCAATAAATAGTTGCTAGAATTTTGGGGGTTTTTGTTTGTTTGCTTGCTTGTTTTTAAGTCAGTCCATATACCTGTGTATTGTTTTGCTTTTAGAAATGATTATTCAGAAAGATTCATTAGGAGCTAGGACGACTCTGTGGGTAAAGTTTGCCTTCCAAGTGTCAGGACTAGAATTCAGATTTCCAGAACCTGTGCCAATGCTGGGAAAGTTTGGTGGATTTCCCATAATTCTGGTGCTTAGGAGACAGAGACAAAGACTGTGGAGCAAGCAGACGAGCTAAAATGTCCATGTTGGTGGTTCTGAGTTCAATTGAGAGGTCTTGCGTCAATAAATACAGTAGAAGACAACATAGGAAGGCTCCCAATGTGATGTTAGCCTTAGGCCTTGCACGTACATGCACACACATGCATGTTTATCCTAATAAACATAAACACTTTCACATGTGTAACCATATGTGTATGAATTCTACATATGCATGCAGATACACAAAAGGACATACTTATGCTTATATAGCATCTACACTATAAGTTCATATTTGTTGTAGGGAGGCCGCTGTTGGTTCCCAGCTGCTCAACCCCAAAATAATCACACAGAAACTGTACAGATTAAATCACTGCTTGGCCCATTAGCTTTAGATTCCTATTGGCTAACTCTTAATTTCACCCATTTCTATTAATCTGTGTATCGCCATGAGGCTGTGGCTTACTGGGAAAAGTTCCGGTGTCTATCTCTGGCAGGCCTACGTGGCTTCTTTCTGACTCTGCCTTCTTCCTCTGAGCATTCAGTTTAGTTTTCCCCTCCTACCTAAGTTCTGCCCTGCTATAGGTCCAAAGCAGTTTCTTTACTCATTAGTGGTAATCACAGCATACGAGGGGTATCCCACATCACGTATTTCTAAGCATAGTTAGTAGATTATAAATTTATTTCTTCCTTTTTTCTAAGATTTTATTTTAACCATTGCAGCCATCCAAAACACACATCAAAGTTATTTAAGACTAATATGTCTTCCTTTAAGAGTACTATGAAAATCGAATTGATTTAAGAAGTTCTGTAAAGAAACTTGTAAGGACCAAAAGTAAAGTGGTTCTGACTTTTCAGAGGTTTAGTTTTGTGGAAAATGTCATATAACTTATGTTTTAAGTGTGATAATTACTATGCAGAGGAAAATTTATTGTATGTATTCTTCTATGAAGTGCTTAATGCTGGGAATAGATCATGCTTATTGAGCACATTCATAACTTATTTTAATTTTCCCTATATAGCATTAAATAACATCAGTACTACTGAAAGTTTTTGTATCAAGAGTTTGAAGTTCATTTGTTTATTGTTTTAGGTTGTCTTGATACTCTGGCTGCTATGCAGGACTTAAAGATGGGCATTGCAAGTACAGAGGAGGAGACTCAAGCAGTAATGAAAGTCTATTCCAAGGAAGATTACAGTGTAGTAAACAGGTTTGAAAGTATGTATACTTAGACTTAGGAAATGTTATCTAGTAGCAGAAATAGACACATGTTTAAAACCATTTTTATTTACATCTTTTAGGTCATGGAGGAGGCTGGGGTTACTCTGCTCATTCAGTTGAAGCCATACGTTTTAGTGCTGACACTGATATTTTACTTGGTGGTCTTGGTCTGTTTGGAGGCAGAGGAGAATATACTGCTAAAATAAAGGTAGAGTTTATGATACTGTAACTCTGTTTCACCTGAAGACATTTGTTTTTCCTTAGTCTGTTGCCTTATGTTTCCTTTTTTACTTTTTACTTTGGTTTGTTGTTAATGGTTCCTTTAGAGAAAGGAAATGTTGCTAAACTCTTCCTCAAAGCTATGAGATCACTGACCAGTAAAAAAATCTAATTCATACAAAGGGAGAAAATGAGCTTTCAATCCAAAATGGATTCATCGCCAGTCTCACTGCTTTGTGTTGAAGTTCAGGTACTTGATAAGCTGCACCCTGTTATGTGGTTGCTGCCCTAGAGCTGTCTTAGTACCAGGATAAACTCCTTTTGTGTATGTAAGTCTCCACCATCTTTATTGCCAAATACTATGTAAACAGCAGCATGTGGGGACTAGGAATAAAGGGAGAAGTGGGGGAGGGATTTGTCTTTTGTGTAAAAATTTTGCACTAGTTATGAATCAAGGACTGGTATGGTAGCAGATGCTTGTAAGCCTAGCAACATGGGAGTCTGGTGCCTGTGTAAGCCTAGCAACGTGGGAGAATGGCACCAGGGAGTTCAAGACTAATCTAGTGTGTTTCAGGCTGTCTTGTATGATTATGACCTTGCCTTTTTTAAAGAAATTGTTAAGTTTCCCACACTTATCTGCAAGAGCCAGCAGTCATTGTCTGTAGATTACCTGACTGTTTTGGTTACTTAGTAGTAGTATGGACAAGTGTCTGTAGTCAGTCTGCTTTTGTAATTTTTCACACTGCAAAGTTTGCCTCATTTCTTGTATCATGGTTCATAAGAAATTTTAGTTCAAGCTCTTTTGTGAGAGGTATTCTTTTTTTAAATTGCTCAGTAATACTCCTAAATTAAGAAAATATATTAAAGCCCTTGATTACTTTTGAAGACAGTCTACATAAACCTCAACCAGAACTGAAAACTTTTTTAAATGTTTACTTTTTTCTGATATTGATGATTATATATGCCTTTAAAATTATAGATACCATAAGAATGAATTTAAAAATTAAAGTTCTTATAGTAATATAAACCATAGGAATAACGGTTAAGAATACGTAGATCACATCTCTGTTTATACTAAAATCCCAGTAATCTTAGTCTTTCAGTTGTGTTTAGCGCACCTCTTTCAAAATGATTCAGAATGATTTGATTCTGTAAGACAGGAAAGCAAACTCAGTGAGTTGTTTTTCTAGAAAATAATACCCAGCAAGTTCATCAGGGGGATATATATGTAGTTGTTAACATTTATGTATGTATATTTGATAATATCCAGCAAGCTCTTCAAGATTGTATGTATTTCTCCCTTCTAGTTTTAGAATTTTTTGAGAAGTGGAATATTACGCATCATGGTGAAATTCTTTCTATTTTAGAGGAAGGCCTTTAAGGCGCTGGTTCTCAACCATCCTAATGCTGGCACCCTTAGTACAGCTCTTCATATTGTGATAATCCCCAAACTTAAGATTATTGCTATTTCATAACTATTTTCACTACTGTTACGAATCTAATGTAAATATCTGATATGCAGGATGTCTGATATTGGACCCATAAGTGGGTTGTGACATACAGGTTGATAACCAATGCCTTTAAGGATCAAAGAATATCAGACTTCACTGGAACATCTGTCTATGTTATACTTGCTGTTTCACTAGGGCTGAACACTTGGTAGAGGATACCATTTAGGGTTTTTATTCCTGGGAAAAGCTAATTCTCATATTAATCCATTTTTTAAATGATCTCTTTTCTCATAATCTCTTTTTTCTTACCTAAACTCATTTCAAGTTCTTCATCTCTTCCTTTCCCTTGCTAGTTACTGAACTAGCTTTTGCTACCTGTATTTTTTTTATTGTGAATCCTCAACTCCTTTATAGTAATATCTTTATAGTCTTTTGAACAAGGGTTTTCTCTCTTGTTCACAAGTGGAACAAGTGTTCCACAAATATTCTTCATTCAATTTGCATAATTACTATGATGGGAACTCTGTTAATGTCCACCCATTTTTATGGAAGAGGACACTAGACCCTAGATCTAGTAATTAAGTAATAAAGCAAGAGTCTGCCTCATTTAAATAATCTTAGTTAAAATGCTTTCTTTGAGAACTTGCAGTAGGGAGCTAGAATTAATGTAACCATAAAACACTACATGATTTATATTTTAAACACACATATTTATATTTATTTAGTTATTAAGTTTAATATTTAGCTTAGTAATTAAAATTTAAATAGCAGATAACAATTTTTATATCATTTATAGTTTAGTTTTATTGGACATGGACAAAATTGTAAACACTTATATGTACAAAACTGAATGATTGGAGTCAATTTGTTTCTCTTTACTCCAGCTGTTTGAGTTGGGTCCTGATGGAGGAGATCATGAAACTGATGGAGACCTTCTTGCAGAGACTGACGTGTTAGCTTATGACTGTGCCGCTAGGTAAATGTTTTGCTCATTATTCAGTAGTTTTTATGTACTTGAAATTAAAATTTTATTTTAATTTAACAAATACTTTTTTCTTTTGGTTTTTTTGAGACAGGGTTTCTCTGTAGCTTTGGGGACGTTCCCAGAAGTAGCACTTGTAGACCAGGCTGTGCTCGAACTCACAGAGACCTACCTGCCTCTGCCTCCCAAGTGCTGGGATTAAAGATGTGTACCACCATCGCCTAGCAGCAAATACATTTTTAAAAGGAAGATTTGACTAATCTATTGATAAATCGGGAAATTTAACTATATAAAGTTATGTTTCTCTTAGTGATGGAAATACATTCTGAGAATTTCATTATTAAAAAGTTTCATCCACTTATGAATATCACAAAGTTTTTCCACAGACCTAGATGATATGACCCTGTATACCCAGTGTACACCTTGGTCAGATAGTTTAGCTACTGTCCAGTGTATGAGATTTGTTGCCTGAAATCTTGTTATGAAGTGTGTGAGTATATTAGGAAGTGTTGCTATTACTTGTAATAATGTTATATTAAAACTATTAATCTTAATTTTTATGTAGTTACATGACTAATTCAGTACTGGAAATATTTATTTCCCACATAGTTTCATTAAATTCTTAGAGAACACAAGTGTGCTAGTGCTCTAGTATTTGAAACAATCATTTGTTACATGTAACATTTTACACATCTATATATATTCAAATTATATATTGAATATATATATTCAAGTAGTCATAGTAGGCCATATTTCAGATACCCCCTGTTCTTTGACTAACATTGAACTCACAGACATCCTCCTGCCTCTGCCTCCCAAGTTCTGGATTAAAGGCCTGTGCCACCACTGCCCGGCCCCTGTTCCTTTCCTTAAGCATTAGACCAGTGATTCTCAACCTGTGATTCATGAGTCCTTTGGAAAACTTCTGTCTCCAAAAACTTTTACACTATGATTCATAACAGCTGCAGATTTATAGCTATGAAGTAGTAACAAAAATTATTTTATTGTTGGGGGCCACAGCAATACGAGATACTGTAACAAAGGGTCGCAGCACTAGGAAGGTTGAGAACTACTGCAGTAGACTATATCATATTGTTGTTACTTTCTAATCTTTACTGTTTATACAAATCCACTTAAAGGAGACATTTCAGAAAAGATAATTTTCATTAAACTTTAATATACATTATCATTTGCTGTTTATTTTTAGCAAATGATTATGATTCTAAGATATAAATTATGATGTCTTTGATAGAGAATCACCTAGATTTCCTTCATTAGCTTACTCACCAGGCCCCAACTTTTATGGGGAGCAGTTGTATCTCTTTAACAATAATTGTTGTAACTTGCCCCAGATCTTCAAAATAACAAGTCATTGCCCAGGATTCTTGCCCCAGACAGTCATTTTCTTAATATGCTACCCCTCAGAACACTTAGCTGAATAAATAACCCACAAACTAAGGGCAAAATTTTTTGTCTGGGTAATTTTTAATGTTTTTATAACAATTTAAAAATACTTTTCTTGTATTTTACTTGAAAATTTTAAAATATTTAAACATATTATTGAGTCCACAAAGAAAATAAAGAAATATAATTTGATTTTCTAAATATAAAGAACTGAAATTTGTTTTAGTGTCCAAACTTTAAAATAAAGATTTTTTTAAATCTTATTTTTTTAAAATAAAATTCTTTTTTTTATATTTTTTAGCTTTATTGTTACTTTTTTTATTTCAGACACTTTTTTATTGTTATTAAAAAATTTTCCACAAATTCTCCTAAGTGTCAAAAAAAAAATAAAATAAAATTCTTGTCAGATAAGAATCTTAAAAAAAGCAGTATCATGGGTTTTGGTCTAAGGTATTTGAAGGTAAATGCATGTACTAGACAATTGCAAAAGTATTTGACTTCTTAATTTCTGTAGAGAAAAATACGCAATGATGTTTGATGAGCCAGTTCTCCTACAAGCTGGATGGTGGTATGTAGCATGGGCTCGAGTGTCAGGTCCCAGCAGTGACTGTGGTTCTCATGGACAAGCTTCTATTACCACAGATGATGGGTAAGCAGAATATTGAATTTGGACTTCTGCAACTCTTACTTTCGTTTGTGGGATCTTGTTCTGAAATCTCACAGAGTATTAATAGAATTGCTAGAAGTTAAATTTATGTAACCTTGTATGTCATATAACCAAATATACTAAATTAAAATCTAGACAAAAGGGAGAAGACTACATTATTCTTGTCAGATGGCATATGTGTCTTTCTGGGTATTAAATTGTTTAAAAGCTTTATAACCAAGTTAAAGGTTACATAGAGGAAGGGTGCGGGATGCTGATGAATTTGTACATATATTATACATATTCACATTAGATTGATACTGCATATGCAGAAGTTTGGAAGACACAAAGTTTCTGTCATGTGAAATGATATTGTCATAATGAAATTTAGACAAAAATTTACCACTTTCAGATTAGGAAGAAAGCTTGTCCAGTAAAGGGTTTGCCACTGGAAACATTACTATCTGAATCCAATCCCTAGAAACCTTGTAAAAACTGTGATGTGATACCATTCCCCTGTAATTCTAGCACTGGCCAGGCAGAGCCATGTGCATCCCTGGAGCTTGCTGGTCACCCACTCTAGCCCACTTGGAAAATTCCAAGCCAGTGAGAGACCCTTTCTTAAAAACCAAACCACACAAAAGAAGCAAAATAAAACAGTGATTGACTCTTCAGAAGTGATACTCAGATAGACCTCTGGCCTCCGTGTATACACATGCCCAAGTACACAAGCACCCACAGCAAAATGCACATACACATATACACCTGCACAAAATAACTACACACTTCCAGATACATTATTTCATTTGGTTTTCTCAGTATGTTTTGAAGCAAGTATTAGTCTCATTCAAACTCAGGAAATTAGAGAAATAAAATGGGAAAATGATAGCACCCAACCTTCTTTTTGCTCTACTTATTTCATGCTAATGTTTGAAAATATTGTGATTTGCAAGAGA
Organism: Ellobius talpinus; assembly: GCA_001685095.1. Classification (NCBI taxonomy): domain Eukaryota; kingdom Metazoa; phylum Chordata; class Mammalia; order Rodentia; family Cricetidae; genus Ellobius; species Ellobius talpinus. The sequence continues at coordinate 6,526 of LOJH01036768.1, read as the reverse complement.
AATTACATTTGTTTTTATTCATCATGAACACAGAAGTACAAAAGGTACATGCTAATTTTTGAGGTAAATTCTGTGCTGATGAGTATTTAAGTAGAATCTGCCATGGGATGTTTCTCTTTCTGCTCACTGTTAGATTTTTGCTAGAACTGCTAATGTCACAACATTTAGAGGTTGAAGTCCCTAAATATCTATTTACGCTGCTTTCATGCTCTCAGATGGAGATCTTTAGTTCAAAGCTGAGTGAAGGATGGGAGGCACAGGGTTCCTCATCTAGGAGTTCCCATCAAGTTCAGCGCCTCATTGTGTTGATAATTCAGCAGCTATATAAATCAGTGACTGTTTCATATGTCAATCTTTAACAAATGATTAATTTTCATTACCATACAATTTGAAAACATTATTATTAAATTCCTTATTAATTTTAATGAACCTTAAAGCTTCTCTTTTTTATTTTTTCTCTCTCTCTTTTAGGGTTGTTTTCCAGTTCAAGAGTTCAAAGAAGTCAAATAATGGTACTGATGTAAATGCTGGTCAGATACCTCAACTGTTGTACAGGTATTTAAACATTTTATAGTTATTCTTTTCTTGTGCAGAAATAAAATTACTATAAAATATGCAGCATAATAATGGAGAAATTATTGAAGCATTGAACAAATGTTACACTTGTAAAATATAGCTAATTAAAAATATTTAGATAGTATTTAGTAAACTTTTTGAGAACTTTCTGTATCAAACCTAATTTAACATTTTGCATAACTCATGGTATCAATATAATAACAATACTATGCCAATAGCTGTCTGTTTAATTTGCTTATTGATTTTAATGCCAATTTCGAAATGTTATAAACTAGTAAAGTATGTACTGAGGAATGCAGGGTAGGATGGGAGGATGTTTTAGATATGGACCTAGTCAATTTATTGTAATCTTTCTTTTCTTTGTGCTTGAGATTAAACCTAAGGCCTGACACATGCTTGGCAAGCTCCCCAGTACTCTACTGTATCTCCAGCCCGATAGTCTTACTTATTTTGTGATAGGACACATTGGAAAATCCGTTACCATTAATTTCTACTTTTACTTAAAATAGCAAATTGTTCATGTTTATTATATTTTAGCAATAAGAATTTTAATTAATTTGCAGTAATTCAAACATGTATTGATATATGTCATGCCAATGTATTTGTCTGTTTTTAGATTACTTATAAAACCCCATTAAAATATATTTTTCTTGCTAAAAATAGTCCCCAAAAGTAGAAGAAATAACTGTCTTCCATGACTTCTCTTCTAGTAATCACTAAAAGAATTTGAATGTTAGGAGCCTCATATTTCTCCAGGAAGGATTTTTGATGATTTTTACATTATCTACTGTAGCCATTGTTTTTGATATTGGTAACATTTTGTCTGTTTGTGAGCCTTGGCCTTTAACAGCTGAGCCATCTCTCCAGTCCAAAGTTCTTTCTGAACATAGCAAATTGTACTGGACTGCCTTTATGGACTACTGTTAAATAACTATATGTACATTACTAGTAAATATGAATTTTATATGTTTTTAGTGGTAAAATATTAATGCAGAGTATTTTATTATGGCAATATATATATTTTTATATATTATTTTTATTCTTTGAGAATTTTACAATATATTTTGATATGTACCCCATTCTTCTTCCCCTAACTCATTCCAGATCTACCCTAGCCTTACTTCATGCCCCTATTTTGCCTTTCCATTGTTTTTTCCTGATTTCTTAAGATATATATTTTTGAAGGTGAATTTTCATTCTTTATAATAATATATATTCTTAAATCTGAAATTTTGTCTTTAATTCATTGATTGATTTTATAGTCTGATATATACTGATTTTAATATTTAGTTACTGAATTTTTATATTTCACAATATATTCATATATGAATACTATGTTTATATAATTTTTAATCCTCCCTTTTCTTCTTCTACCGTGATCACCACTCCCTCTTAAATTCATTACCTCTTTAAGTATTATTGTTATATACCCCCACACACAGATACATGTACATATGTATGTGTGTACATATGTGGATAGGTTTGTAAGTAAATAAGTAGGTAGGTGAGTAGGTAGGTAGGTAGGTAGGTAGGTAGGTAGGTAGGTAGGTAGGTAGGTGGGCGGGTGGATAGATGATATATCAGACTGAGTCTATTTAGTGTTGCTCTTATGATTTAGTGCTGACTACTTGGATTTGGATAACCTATCAGGAGCTATTCCCTGGAGAAAACTGGTTTCTGTTCTCTCACAGCCATTGATTGTCTATAGCTTTTCATCTGTGGGTGGAGTTATGGACGGCTTCTCCCATCTACATTGACATGTCAGCCAGTGTCATTATGCAAGTCTTGCTTGGACAACCATATTGTTGAGATTTTTGTGGATGTAGTTTCCCTGTCATATCTAGAGGACACTCTAGATTCAACCTTCCTGGTCCCCTCCATCTTAAAATCTTTCTACCCACTTTTGCATGATTTCCCTGAACTTTAGATATAGGGTTGCACTGTAGATATGTCAACTGTGACTCCGTAGCCCACAACCATTTGTTTTCTGCTTTATGACCTACTGTGGATCTCTGTAGTACTTTGCATCTGTCGTGAAAGAGCCCACTGAGTTCCGTTTGTATTTTCATATGCTCCTGGACGTGGGGCCATACTGGAGCACGCTTGGCCTGCCAAGGGCTATCCCCTAAAGAAAACTGACTACTCTTTTCTCAGGAGTCATTTCCTGTCCATAGCTCCTCCCCTTTCCTTCCATAATGGAAAGCTGACTGGCTTGATCTCGTGATGTATTTGCGCAGGCAGCCACAGCTGCTCTACATGCATGGGTACAGCATTCCTATCAGGACCAGAAGATGCTGTTTTTTCCTGTCTACCCAAACCTCTACATCTTGAAATCTTTCTGTTCCCTCTTTTATAATGCTCTTCGAGCCTTGGGGGTAGTGGGAGGTAATGTAGATTTTCCATTCGTAGCTAAGCACTGCACTGATCCTGAAAAATGTATGTTAAAAAGTTGTCATTGAACATAATGTATCATTTGTCTTCTACCACCAGACTCCCAACCAGTGATGGCAGTGCTTCCAAAGGCAAACAGCAGACTAGTGAGCCTGTACACATTTTAAAGAGATCTTTTGCAAGAACTGTCTCAGTGGTAAGCCATTTTTTTAAAAAAAATTCAGCTTTGCTACCTATTGCTGAATTTTAATTCTAAGACTGTCTCAGCTTAGTTTTATTAATTCAGATTTGCTTTTATTTAGGTGTATATTTTAGGCAAAGATAATGTATACTTTAGATAGTAAAAAAGTAAAGATGTTGCCTATGCCAACTCAGCTGAATTGGCTTTTCTATGAAATAACTTGTGACTTTTCTAACTTGACATTTGCCCTGATAAACAATAAATTTGGTATTTTTTTACTAAGATAAGTATTATTTTGTTTTTGTCCTTTTTAATATATAGAAAGCCATGTGATCATTAGGTTATTGAAATTGTTCATATAAAAAATCTATTCAATCATTTATTTTAAAGCTTTCATTTATTATATTATACCAGGAGTCATCTGGGCCTTGTTGAGAAGTGGGGAGCAAAGTGCTCTACTCTGAGATGCTATGTTTGCTGTCATATAAGTGTGATGGTCTTCAGACCATATAGAACTGCAGGGAAAGCCAACCCTAAACACATGCGTGAGGATTTTTAAAAATCTAAATAGTAATTTTTGTTAGTAATTTCAAATCAAGTTTTCAAGAATTGGTTCTAGTTGTTATTATACTTTTTTATTTTGTATTGTTTTGTTTTTTGTTTTTCGTGACAGAGTTTCTATGTTAAGGCCCTGGCTGTCCTGGAACTATTTCTGGTAGACTAGGCTGGCCTCAAACTCACAGAAATCCACCTGCCTCTACTTACCAAATGCTGGGATTAAAGGCGTGTGCCACTACTGCCTGGCTATATCTTAATATATAAGTAATTTATATATAGTGATATATGTATCACTGGTTTATAATACTTTAACACTACTTTAAATTGTTATACTTTGAAACATATGTTATACATAATTTCAAAGAAATATGTAAATTATGACTTTTTTCTATATATTTTTAAGATAAATTAACTAGGCTGGTAAAAGGTAAGTGTAAAAATGTGCACACGTATTTTACTTCAACTATCAAAACTCAGTAAAAAGTTCAGGATATTTTTGAAGATGCATGCCATTATTGATCTCTTTATTCAAACTATGATATGTTTTAATAACTAGTATGTTTTTTCATATTGTGGATTAGGAATGTTTTGAGTCATTGCTAAGTATTCTTCACTGGAGCTGGACCACCTTAGTCTTAGGAGTTGAAGAACTTAGAGGATTAAAAGGGTTCCAGTTCACAGCCACACTTCTCGATTTAGAGAGACTACGCTTTGTGGGGACCTGTTGTTTGCGGTTGTTGCGAGTCTATACCTGTGAAATATACCCAGTATCAGGTATGGTAAATTAAAAAAAAAAAAAAACTTTGGAAAGAAATCATTTCAGAGATTAAGAAAATTAATGTAGAGATACCCTAGTGTTTTAAGATCCCAAGATACCTTTAAGTTGGTACTAAAATTAAGAGAGAAAAATATGTTACTTTTAAACTATATTTATCAAATAGAAAAAAATTCAATCACAAATTTAGACTTAAATACTGATGCTAGTTCTTTTTTCCTATGTAGATTTTTTTAAAATTATTTTGTAGCCCACTTAGTCTCTAAGCAGTTTCATTTCTGAGTTTTGGTGTTTGATTTTTATTTATGCAGTAAATGACTGAATTAGTATTGTCATGTACATGCTTTGGTTTATTAGCACTTTTCTTTTTAATTCTCACAGCTACAGGAAAAGCAGTTGTAGAAGAAACTAGCAAATTAGCAGAGTGTATTGGAAAAACAAGAACTTTGTTAAGAAAAATTTTATCGGAAGGAGTTGATCATTGCATGGTGAAGTTAGATAATGACCCTCAAGGGTACCTGAGCCAGCCCTTGAGTCTTCTGGAGGCTGTTCTTCAGGAGTGCCATAACACATTCACTGCCTGCTTTCACTCCTTCTACCCGACTCCTGCATTACAGTGGGCTTGCCTTTGTGATCTGCTGAATTGTTTGGATCAGGTAATTTAAATTTATAAAATGTTGATTGATAATAAAGTATATTGCTTAATACTGTGCCAGAAAATTAATTTAAATTTTCATCCTTGGTTAATTACTCACAGTCAGGAAATCTACTTGGTGTATGTCACATATATAGCTAAAATTTAAAAATTAGTTTCATTCTCTGGTGTTATCTATTTGTTATAAAATTACCAGTCATGTTTATATAACTGCCGGCTTTCTCTTTCAGTCTGTAGGGGAAGTTATTTGAGAGTGTGTATGTGTGGGAATATAGTAACTGTGGAAACAAGTGGCCCTCAGCGTCTCCACAGATAGGTGAGGGGGGAATGAGTGAAGGACATGGTAGCATCATTTATTCACTAATGCTTGGCAGAGTATAGCACAGAAAGAGACATTGTCACTGGTACTACAGTACTCATGTTGCAGTAATCACCAGTGCAGCTAGACAAAAAGAGGAGGGAAAAGATTTGAATAATGATATAAACTATCTTGATCTATATGATTTTACTTTTATTTTTAATTGTATGTGTGGTGATAGTTTGTTTGTGCTCTAACAAATAAAACTTGCCTGGAGATCAGAGAACAGAACTAGCCACCATTTAGGCAGTGGTAGAACACGCCTTTAATCCCAGCACTAGCAAGACAGGGGAAACAGAGGCAAAAGGATCTCTCTTGAGTTCAAAGCCACCCTGGGCTACACTAGACTGATCCCGTCTTAAAGAGAAACAGAGCCATGCCGTGGTGAGGTGTTGGCTCACACCTGTAATCCCAGTATTTGGGAGTCACACATCCCAGTATTTGGGAGTCACACATCCCAACACTAGGGCGGTGGTGACAGGAAGGGATGTGGCTGGGCAGAGAGGAATGTAAGGCAGGAGGAGGCAGAAGCTCAAGGCATTCAATCTGAGGACCTGTAGAGACAGAATACTTGGCCTGAGGATTTCATAGAAGTAAGAACTAGTGGCTAGCTGCTCTGCTTCTCAGATCTTTCAGCTTTCACTCCCTAATATCTGCCTCTGGGTTTTTATTATTAAGACCAATTAGAATTCACATGACACCATGTGCATATGTCTGTGTATATATGCAGGTGAGTAGAGGAGCTTGAGAGGGCTGTTGGAGCTGGCATTACAGGCAGTTGTGTTCCATTGAATGTGGGTGCTGATACTTGAATGTGGATCCTCTGGAAAAACTGTTCTTTTTTATTTATTAAAAATTTCCACCTCCTCCCATCCTCCCAGTTCCCCCCCACTCCCCTCACACTTCCTCCCCCTCCCTCTCCAGTCCTAAGAGAAGTCAGGGTGCCCTGCCTTGTGGAAAGTCCAAGCCCCCACCTCGCGCCTCCATCCAGGTCTAGGAAGGTGAGCATCCAAACAGACTAGGCTCCCACAT
>LOJH01036767.1:0-14165 GCA_001685095.1 Ellobius talpinus | reverse complement strand
TGGAAAACCTTTTCCCAACCCTTTACTCTGAGGTAATGTCTGTCTTTGAGGTTGCGGTGTTTCTTATATGCAGCAGAAGGATGGGACCTGTTTTTGCACCCATTCTATTAGTGTGTGTCTTCTTAGAGATGAATTGAATCCATTGATATTAAGAGATATTAATGACCAGTGATTGTTAATTCCTGTTTTTTTTTTATTTTGGTGGTGGTGGTAGTGGTAGTGTTTGTGTATTTCTCTTCTTTGGGGTTTGTTGGTGTGAGATTATCTATTGCCTGTATTTTTGTGGGTGCAGCTAACTTCCTTGGGTTAGAGTTTTCCTTCTAATACTTTCTGTAGGGCTGGATTTGTAGATAGGCATTGTTTAAATCTGGTCTTGTCATGGAATATCTTGTTTTATCCATCTATGGTGACTGTAAACTTTATTGGGTATAGTAGTCTGGGCTGGCATTTGTGGTCTCTTAGTGTCTGCAGAAGTCTGTGCAGGACAGAGTTCTGGCTTTCAGAGTTTCCATTGAGAAGTCAGGTGTAATTTTGATGTCAGCCTTTATATGTTACTTGGGCTTTTTCCTTTGAAGTTTTAATATTCTTTCTTTATTCTGTATGTTTAGTGTTTTAATTATCATATGGCAAGAGAACTTTTTTTTGGTCCAATCTATTTGGTGTTCTGTAAGCTTCTTGTACCTTTATAGGGATATCCTTCTTTAGGTTGGGAAAGTTTTCTTCTATGACTTGGTTGAATATATTTTCTGTGCCTTTGAGCTGGAGTTCTTTTCCTTCTTCTATCCCTAATATTCTTAGGTTTGGTCTTTTTATGGTAACTCAGATTTCCTGATTGTTTTGTGTTAAGAATTTGTTGGGTTTAACATTTTCTTTGACTGATGAATCTATTTCCTCTATTGTATCTTCAACACTTGAGATTCTCTCTTCCATTTCTTGTATTCTGTTGATTATGCTTGCATCTGTAGTTCCTGTTCGTTTATCCAGATTTTCCATTTCCAGAATTCCCTCTGTTTGTGTTTTCTTTATTGTCCCTATTCCAATTTCCTAATCTTAAAGTGTTTCTTTCACTTGTTTGTTCTTTTTCTTGGTTTTCTTGGCTTTTCAATAAGGAATTTGTTGATTTCTTCCAATTTTATGTTTCTCTTATCCTCTGTTTCTTTAGGGGAATTTTTCATTTCCTCTTTTAAGGCCTGTATCATCTTCATAAAGTTATTTTTAAGATCGTTTTCTTCTGCTTCATCTGTGTTGGAATGCCCAGGTCTTGCTGTTGTAGAACCACTAGTTTCTGAGGCTGCCACATTGTTCTTATGTTGTTGAATGTGTTCTTAATTCTCCCCATATGTGTTTGGAACATCAGAGAGAGCATGGCCAATCTCCATTTTTCTGAAACCAACAGTGGAAACTGACTAGTAAGGATGTATTTTAGCTTCATGTAAGCATGTTCTAGAATTTGTTTTAAACAAAACAAAGTTTATGACTTCAAGTAAAAATTCCCCCAGTAAGCCAGGCATGGTGACATAACTTGTAATCCCAGGTAACTAAGAGGTTGAGACTGGAAGAGTGTAAACTCAAGGCAAGCCTGGATCCGCAGTTCAATCTTGTCACAGATTTGTAAATATTTGTAAACTGTTTGTGAAGAGAGGGGCTACAGTGCGGTGGCAGAGCCCTTGCCTAGCACGTGTGAAGCCCTGAATTTAATCGGAGTACCACAAAACACAAAAAACTCAATGCCGAGTGTGAACTGTGTAGCAGCTGGGTGCAGCGGCCCAACCAAGTCACTAAAGACCCATGTGGCCTTCTCTTCTCTGCCATCTTTATTTCACTCACTCTCAGGCCCACCCCATGTGCCCCAAGACAACAGTACGGGATCCAGGAAGCAGGTCTAGATACTACAACAGCCAAAGAAGGGCACGAGCCATCCGTACTATAGCTCCTTTTTAAAATACGAAGTTTCTCCCTTTGAAAACCGTGCATCGCCTGGAGTCACGTGACCTGCACTGAGTGGCCCTCTAACAGAGCGTTCCTGCTGCAGATTTATTGGAGGACAACTGCCATGGAGCTCACAGCAGAGGCCCGAAATAGACAATTTACACAGGTGATCCTTTACTTGATAGACCACAGCACAAAGACAAGAAAAATAATAATATTCAACTCAATAGATGCTCATGACACGAACGAGGTGAAAAGTTTGGCACTAAGACAATAAATAAACATTAAACTTGAACAAAGTCCTTTCCTCAGAACTCCTCACTGTTAGTGAAGAACCAGAAGATGCCACAGGCTACCACGAAAGTGACTTAGCTGTCACGCTGGGGACAGACACTGAGAGCTCACTTCGGCGGAAGCCTTTCTCAGGCTGGACACGTTGTGACCCTCCTCCACACGGCCGCCCTCCATTCGCACCCACCACGTGGCTCAGACACCATCTCCAGCCCCAGCTGTTTTACTGGGGCAACCTGCACTCTTAGAATGTTCCCGACGGTTTCTGGAACCTCTTTACTATTTCTGGAAAATGACAAACGACCAGACTTTTTTTTCTTTTTTTTTAGTGACTCTTCTCTGGAAATAGAAGCTGTGGGTTTTGCTGCCAACAGCCAGATAGATAATTTACAAGCTTGCATTCTAAGAGAATCACAGGGCAGTAAAAAGGGATGGAAGTCTTTGCTGGCTCAGCATGTAGGACCCGCATACTCAGGGCAGTTCTGGCTGCCCCCGTTCGGAGTCTGGGCCACAAGCTACATACTTTAGGATATTTCAAATGCTCTGTTTCTAAATCCACAAATGGATGAAAGGGTGGCTCTTGTGAATGCTTTAATGTCATAATTCTTTCCCAACACTCTTAGGAAGATCAAACTGGATGGAAAACTTCATTGAAAATCACCTTATTTCTATCTCTGCTAAATCAAAGCAGCTTCACCAAGCAGGCGGTGTCTGGCCCTGTCATCTTCTCTGCAGACACTAACCAGGAGGAGATAAACGGCGCCTGGGAACGGGGAGCTGAAGATGAAAGGGCCACTGTGCACTCCTGCCAGCCTTTCTGTGTGGCTACTCTGGGTGCCTGACTCCACTCGGGCAGACTGCAGGAGATGTCTGTTGCCATGTTTGTATTCCTCTACCTCTGCAAACACTCAGGACAACTAAATCTTAAGCTATTCAATATTTTTTAGCCTAAATCATTGGGTTTTTTAAATTGTGATATAGAAATGTAATGAATAACAAAAAATATAAATGGAAAAGACAGAAGCACCTTGAATATTTATAGTTCCGACAACTCAGAGACAAGAGTTAACTCGTCGATGTATACATTTCCAGAACTTTCTGTGCATCAAAATGGATCTATACATACGCATATTTTTTTATCAAAATATGGTAATACATTTTAATTTACTAAATATATTTTGGTAAACACCATTATTCATGGTTATATTATAGTACATTACTTAGCTATATATTAATTTAACAAATTGTCATTATCTTCTTAGCTATAAATATATTATGTCCATTGTTCTAATTAAAGCCACATTTTAAAGAATGTCTTATTTCTATTTGTTAATCTTAACTTTTTAAGAAAGTGTATTTTAAAATATTATATTTTCCTATACTTCTTTTCTGTCTAAAATGAAGAAGATAAAACAATCAGAAAATTTGATGTCACTTGACATGTTAAAAATGATATGTGTCATCTGGCATCATTGGAATGTAGCTATATTTAGTGATTGTCTAGTTTTTAATTTGTTTTTTGGTCGGTTGGTTGGTTGGGTTTGGATTTTTTGAGACAGAGCTTCTCTGCATAGCCTTGGCTCTCCTGGAACTTGTTCTTTAGACTAGGCTGGCCTCAAACTCAGAGACCAGCCTGCCTCTGCCTCCCGAGTGCTGACTTAAAGGCATGCAGTTCTTCAGATAGGTTCTCTCTACATGGCTCTGGCTGTCCAGAAACTTCCTATGTAGACCAAGTTAGGGTTAGAGTTAGAGTTAGGGGTTAGAGGTTAGGGTTAGAGTTAGGAGTTAGGGGTTTAGGGCTACGGTTCAGGCTAGAGTTAGGGGTTAGTGGTTAGTGGTTAGGTTTAGGGTTAGAGTTAGTGTTAGAGGTTAGGGGTTAGAGTTAGGATTAGATGGCTACAGTTAGGGTTAAGGTTGAAATTTTAAATGAGATTTTGATTTTCAAAGAGATGGTATTTTAAAGAGATTGAACTTTTGATGTGTTTGAATTTGTAAGAGGCTTTTAAAGTTATTTATGTAATGTGGTATCAATATTAATGTTCTATCTTGGGGATGAATGAGAAAGAAAAGGTTCTAATTGAAAACTGATGTGTTTGTGTGTCACGTTGACAAGGGGTCAGCTGTACTGGCTAGTTTTATGTCAGCTTGACACAAGCCAGCATCATCTGAGATAGGAGAGCCTCACTGAGAAAATGCCTTCGTCAGATCATGCTGTAGGCAAGTTTGTGGGGCATTTTCTCAGTTAGTGATTGATGTGGGAAGGGTGGTCCTGGGTGCAAAAAGAAAGGAAGCCACGAAGAGCAAGTCCATAAGCAGCATCCTCCACAGCCTCAGCAACAGCTCCTTCCTCCAGGTTCCTGCCCTTCTTGGGTTCCTGTCCTGACTTCGGCTGATGATGAACTGTGATGTGAAAGCATAAACCAAATAAATTCTTTCCTCCCCAAGTTGCTTTGGTTGTGGTGTTTCTTTGCAGCAATAGTAACCCTAAGACAGTGGTCAATGTAAGATATGAAAACAGAGTTCAATAAAGTCACATAAAGAAAATTACAGAACAGACCAATCTTTCTGATGAACATAGATGTAAATTCTCAAGAAAATGGTTGCAAATGAAATTCAAGATCACTTACAAAAGAGCGTCCCTCAGGACCAAGTTGACTTCATTCTGGCCATGCAAAGATGGTTCAGCATATGTAAATTAATAGATATAATTCATCCCTAAATGGACTCAAAGACAGAAGCCACATGATCATCTTAAAAGTACCAAAAAAAGGCTTTTGCAAAATTCTAACATCTTTTCATGAAAAAAAATGATAGATTAGTCATGGGAGGAGAATGACTTGACACAATAAAGACTATGTGCAACAAGCTTACCTCTAGCACCATGATGCATAAGGAAAATCTCAAAGCATTTCCACTGAGATAAGGAACAAGATAAGGCTGTCCACTCTGCTTCTATTCAATATAGTACTTGAAGTGTTAGCTACAACAAGACAAGGAAAGAAAATAAATATAAATATGAAAAGATGAAGAAAAAGTATCTTTGTTTATAGATAATATGATTCCATTCATAAGAGACACCAAAGACTCCATCAAAATTTCTTAAATGACACAAAATTGACACGCTAAAATCAATAGTCTTCCTATATGCGAATGACAATCACACTGAAAAAGAAATCAAAAGAAAAATATTCCATCCGCAGCAACTATAAAAACAAAATTAAAATTCCAGGGAATAAACCTAACCAAAGAAACGAAAGACCTAGACAATTAAAACTTCAAGGCATTGAAGACAGATATTGAGGAAGATGCTGGATGCTGGACTGCCCAAATGACCTGAAGTTCCTACTACCTTCTAACAGTCCTGTGGGCTAGGGACCAAAGTGTTTCTAATAACACCTGAGTAGTTGAACGATATCCCACATCTATACTACAGCAATAATGTATGGCTCACACACATACCAAGTATTTTCAATACTTTATAATTGGAGATCCTATGGGACAGACATGGCCTAGACAACATAAAAAGTAGTTACAGTCCACATGAAGCAAATGACAAAGAAACTTGTTAGAGAAAAAAGGTTGATTCCAAACTCACCAGCTCAAGGCATCACAGTTTGTTGTAATTTAAGCCCTAGATGACTTTGTCTTCCTAGCATACCCACCAACAAGGCTGAACTAACTTGGCCTCCATGACTGGGTGACTGGTATCTTAATATTCTAAGAGGACTCCACAGCCACTTCATAGTCAGAACAATCCTCCGTTTCCAATTAACTAGGACTCAAATCTGACTCATAACTCTTTTTAAAACCTGGGTATCAAGCTTAGTTCAAAGTTCCTTTCTGCCTCATTCCTTCTGTCATCCCGTGAAGACATAGTGTCTAAAGTGTGGGCATGGATGTGGTTTTCTTCTAACTCCCTTCGTTTCTCCCTTGCCACAGACATTTGCCACTCTGGATTCAGAGAAGAATAGGACTAGAGATATGCAATGAAACCCCTCCCCATAATGGGGCAGTGTCTGCATCAACTGTGTGCGTGTAAAGCTTCAGGCTGGGCCTCTCTGTGTTTGGTACCTTCTCTATCTTCAGGAGCCCCTCTACAGAAGAACTCACTCCCTACCTCACCACAAGAATGTGTGAAAACGTTCAGAACCACAGTCTCACTCTTTCTTCTCTTCTCCCAGTGAAGGGAAAAAGCTGAAATGTACATCATATATTCAACAACAGAACAAGTTTCAAGATTCTCCACCTAAGTAAATATTTGGAGGGAGAGGCTGACAACCTCTACTTTCCAAAGATGCCCTAGGTCTGCATGAGAGTGGTGTTGAGAATGAGTCACTTGGCTCCTGTGACAGAAAAGCAGTACTGCCTCCTCCAAGGGCAGAGAAGGGAGAGCATCAACCATAAATTTTGAGTGTTTACCCTCCCTCAAATTCTGGGAAAGCACGAAGAAATGGGGTGTTGAGGGTGGCTGGTGATAAGTTATGGTGACGACTGTCATATAGTAAGCCCCAATGTCTAATAGTGGCTTAGAGAACCTCAGTGCCTTGTGTTCTCAGCTTGGGTTTTAGACTCAATTCTGAGACAACAAAAAAATAAATCAAACTCCATATTCTCTTCCACACCAGGTGGGTATTAAAAGCACTCTTAACAGGAGGTCTTAAAGTTTCTATCCTCTCTCAGCAAAAAAAAGATTTTTAGTCGTTTAAAGGTATGTTCCAGAAAAGTCTCCAAGTCAGAGTAAATAAAACCATCTGCCTTTTAATACTTCACATTTTATGGCTTCAAATGTGCTGTGTACAGCCAACCCCAGAGGAGGACAGTACTAACTCACATGGACAGAGCCAGAGCGTGAGCCAGAGCTTCCCACATATGGGCTGCCTAAGGCAGCCAGGGGCTACAGATGAGCACAGCAATTCCCAGGAGAGGAGGGCCCAAGGCAGGTGACTTCCACCCGAGAACATGAGGATGTCTCATGAACAGCAGACATCAACATCTGATGGGATCAACTCTAACACAGCCCATAACAAGCATGTGCCTCGCAGTCAAAGCCCTGAGCTGATAATTCGTCTCAACTCTACATCAACCCTATTGATTTCAGCAAGAAACAAAACTTTCTTTTTTCTTTTTCATCCTTTTTTAATTGATTTTATTAAGCTATACATTTTTCTCTGCTTCCCTCCCTTCCTCTCCCCTCCCCTTCAACCCTCTCCCATGGTCCCCATGCTCCCAATTTACTCAGGAGATCTTGTCCTTTTCTACTTCCCGTATAGAAGAAACAAAACTTTCTGTACCTCTTTGAACACATGTAAAATACCCCATATATAGCCTTAGAGGTAATGTAGAATCTTGAAATGTATGGCTTATAATTACACATGCAACTGTCCTTATTAATTTTTTTTATTATTGAAAGGTCTTGGGATTGACATTCAAGGGAAGCACTGAGGATGATTTTCCTTTGGGGTGGAAAGTTTGTTAGAAGAGTTATTAACACCATGGTCACATATACAGAAAGAGACAACAGGAGCCCCAGTGAGAATTCAGGCCCCAGCCCCATGGGAAGACAGACAGCATGATGGGACTAGTCAAGTCCACAAGGCAGGCTAGGGAATCTCTTCTTATATATCTCAAATAAAGGGAAGGCATTCACAGCAGGAGCTTGGAGCCAGGCAAGGGAAGGAAGTAATCTAGGGAAGGAGAATGTGTATCCAAAGACATATGGAGAGTCAAGGGTAGGAACACAGATAGTGAAGGTGTATACAATAAATGTGTGTGGTGTGGGCATATTGATGTTCTAATATCCTAGGGAATGTGGCAATGGAGGTCTATAGACCTCCTTGAATTGAGAATGGACCAGCCATTCTCCTGGAAGCTGAGCACCTGAGATTCTATTTATAGGGGTTAGAGCTTCACAAAGAGACTCTTAGTAGGGGTTGGCCATATCCTTGCATCCACAGTGCTTATAAAAAAAAGTAGCTTCTGAAGATGGGCATGGCCTAGGAATAATCTACACTAGACCCTAATAATTGCGTTTCCACATAATTAATTTATGAATGGTCTTGAAGGCTTTAGAAATAAGTGGGTGGGGAAGAGAAGATGCTAATTCATTTTCTGTTACTACAATGAAATGTCAAAGTGCATAGTTTGAATGAGGAAAGTCCCCCATGGGCTTATTTATGTATTTGAACACTTGACCCCCAGTTGGTGGCACTGTTGGGAGAACGTATGGAACCTTTGGGAGTATAACCATATGGAAGATATCCATTACCAGGATTGGGCTTTAGGGCTGATGTGTCCTGTGTATGATTTCTCTGCTTCCTGTTGCTGCCACTATGCCCGTCCTTCCCTGCCCTTGTGCATACCATCCCCTGGAGCCATGAGCTAAAACAAACTCTTCCTTAAGATGCTTTTGACAGAATTCTTTACCACAGCAACAGAAAAAAAAATGCTGAGGCTTAGATCAGAATGGCCACCACAGACTCATAAATTTGAAGGTTTAGTTACTAGGAAGTGGTACTATTTGACAGGATTAGGAGGTGTGGCCTTTCTGAAGTGTGTCACTGAGGGTGAACTCTGAGGTTTCAAGAGCTAATCCATGTCCAGTGGTTCTCTCTATCTGCTGCCTTTGGATCCAGTTTAGAACTCTTAGCTATCATGTCTGCCTACATGTATCCATGCTCTCCACTATGAGAATAATGGACAAAAACTTTGAAACTGTAAATAAGCCCCAATTAAATATTTTCTTTTATAAGAGTTGTCACGGTCATGATGTCTCTTTACAGTAATAGATCAGTGACTGAGACAGAAGCTGGTACCAGGAGTGGGGTATTGCTGTGACAGGCCTGACCATGCTGCTTGTTGGAAAGTGGACTTTGGGATTTTGGATTAGGAGAGCAATTGAACATTTTTGGTAGGTTTTTATGGGTCATACTAGAAGGAGCATGGGAGACTGCCGCTGAAAGAAGTGTAGATTGTGAGGGCCCAGCTCAAGAGGTTTCAGAGGTGAAGAATAAATGGCCTAGAGACTGTTCTTGTGATATCTTGGAAAAGAATATGACCACTTTTGCCCTTGTTTAAAATATCTTCCTGAGGCTTAATTGAAGAGTTTTGGATTGATGGCTTTGACAGAGGAGATTTCAAGACAGCCTAGTATTGACTGTGTCATGTGGTTATTATCTGTGTCACATTGTCACTCTTATGTAGATCTTTGAAAAGGAGCAAGGCAAGTAAGGAAAAATATGAGGGTCCAGGTTGAAGAAAAAGGAAGCACCAGGAAGTATAATAGAGCTAAGTCCTGGGCTCAAGGAGATAAAAAGATTAAAGCCTGGTGCTAAATAGAATAGAGTAGTGACCTCATGACAAGACTCCATCCAGACAAGTTTCCAACTTGTGAAAAAGAATTAAAGAAAAACTTAAGTTGTAAAAGAAATCATCAAAAACAGAAAGCTGATATAATTGAAGAAGTGGACCATGTCCAGCTGCAGCAAGCAACAAAACTTGGCAGCTTCAGCTGAGTGTTTGTGTCTTCAGCATCAAAGACACAAGAAGGGATCTGCCTATGTGACTAAGGAAAGCTGCTGTGGCCAGCCATGTGTCAGGAATGACCCTGCGCAGAGGTCCAGAGAGGCCATTGTGTGGAGATGTGAAAGTGAAGGCTGGATTTATTGGAGAGCCCGGGATGTTGGAGATGCCCAAGTCTTGGGATACCTGCCAAGAAGAACTGCTAACAGGGTGTGGAACCAGCCCAAGAGAAAGAACTGTGTTGCAATCAAGAAAGCTAAAAGAAGTGGGAGATCTGAAGAGCACTTTGACATCAGATGTGTAGATTCAGAGTTTGGAGCTTGCCCAGCTGGTCTTTGGTCTTAGTTTTGGCCAATATTTCCTCACTATGGTCCTTTTTTTCTCTTTTGGAATGTCAATTGTATGTTGGAAGTATGTGATCTGCTTTTTTGATTTTGATTTTGAAGGAGGTTATAATTAAGAAATTGTCAAGTGTCTCAGAAGAGACTTTCGACTTTGAAACAGTGTTGAGACTATGATAGACTATGGGGACTTTTGAAGTTGGACTAAATGCATTTTTTCATTTTAATTTTTCTACAAACCTATGGGGGCCGGGAAGTTGAATATTGTGGTTTGAATAACAATGGCCCCCATTGGCTCATACACTTGACTGCTTATTCTAGGGAGGGGCACTATTTGGAAGATTAGGAGGTCCAGGTTTGTTTGGAGTAGACACGGCTTTGGTGGAGGAAGTGTGTGACCAAGGGTGGGCTTTGAGGTTTCCAAAGCCAAGCTAGGCCCAGTGGCTCTCTCTTCCTACTGGCTTCAGATCTCAGTTTAGAACTCAGTTCCCATGTCTGCCTGCATGCATTCATGTTCCCCGCTATGAGGATAATGGACTAAACCTTTGAAACTGTAAGCCAGCCCCAATTAAATGCTTTCCTTTATAAGAGTTGTCAGGGTCATGGTGTCTCTTTACAGCAAGAAGACTCTGAACAAAGCAGTAACTAATACAGAAATTGGTACCAGGAGAGTGGGGGTTTCGCTGGAAAGAAATTGACCATGTTGTGTTTTGGAGAAGTATTGTACTAGAAAAACAACTTAGTGTTCAGAGTTTAACAAACCATTGTAGTAGGAATGTGAGAAGGGTGCTGAGAATAACACGAACAGTGGAGGCATAGTTTACAGAGTCTCGGGGAGGGGTGATGCAAGGCTCTACTAGCACCCATTCATGTGATATTTTGGCAAAGAATCTGACTGCATTATACCCATGTCTGGAAATTTTGTATAAGGCTTAATTAAAATATATTAGATTATTTTATCTGAGAAGCCAAATTTCAGGACAATAGGATGTTGAGTCTATCTGTGGTGTGGTATGGCTGATTATTCTTAGGCAGGTCAGCAGCGAAGAAGAGCTACAAATGAACACAGAGAGAAAAAAATTTCAAATGTCCAGTCTGTAAAGAGAACAATGGGAAAGTTAATGTTGCTGCAAAACCATGTGCTGAAAAAGAGGCAGGAATTAGTAAATAGAATTGCGCATGAAAAGGAAGACTCTGTTCTGCTCTGCTCTGCTCTGAGACAGTAGGAAGGGGCCCCACCCAGCTAAGAAAGAAAGTCTAAGGCATTTCTTACTCCACGAAAGCAATTGGTTCTGCATATAGAAACTGCACCTACTATGATCCATGATCTCTAATGCATATTCTGTGCCATTGTATGTTGGAAACAGAGAATTCATTTTTATATTTTACAGAAGATAATGGATAGAAGAGTGACTTGAACCTCAAAACAGACTTTGGACTTTAGAACATTGTTGAGACTGTTAAAGACTATGGGGACTTTTGAAGGTGGGATAAACGCATTTTGCAATAGGAGATGGCCACGAGCCTATGGAAGACAGAGGGATGGTTTGAATTGGAGATTTTACCTATAACCTCATGTATTTAAACACTTAGTTCCCGGCTGGTGGCTCTCTTTGGGAGGATTATAGAACCTCTAGAGGGGCAACCTTGGTGAAGGAAGGAAGTACATCATTTAGGGTGGAATTGAAGCTTTCTTCTAACCCAACCTACTTCCTACTCCTCTCTCTCTCTCTCTCTCTCTCTCTCTCTCTCTCTCTCTTCTGTCTGTTTAGATGAAGATGCGAACAGCCAGCTTCCTGCCCCTGCAGCCCTGCTATTCCTTCCCTGACATTACGGACGCTCTCCCTCTGGACCCTCTGAAAACACAAAGCCAAACAAACCCTTCTGTGAACTGTGTTTGTCAGAAGGCTTTATCACAGCAAGAGGAAAGTAAAAAATACACTAAGATAGTTAACATATAAAGAAAATAAAAGTTATATCACTTCTCAAATGTAAGAAGTTTATGCTTCCCATGGTACCAAGGAAGACTGAAATAAGAAAGCCAGAAAGTAGTGGAAATAATCGACTCTTAGAGCAGAGTGCACAAAGTGACAGCAAAGCTGCTTATTGGGTCGGACTGTGTTAGCCTCACCCTTTGACTTCACCAAACTTTTCTCTGTGGAAACTGAGAGCCATGATTACGCCTATTCGCTAAGCTGTTGGAAGAATTTTTGAATACCTGCTGACTATTAGGTCAGGGTTCTCTGGAGTAGCAGAATTTATAGAGTGGCTCTCCAGAGAAAGAGAAAGAAAGGAGATTTATTAGAATGACTTGAAGGCCAAGGTCCAGCTGATCCAACAATGGCCAGCTGTGAATGGAAAGTCCAAGAATCTAGTAGTTTCTCAGTCCATGAGGCTGGTTGTCTCAGCTGGGCTTCAGTATATGCTGGAATCCTGAAGAATTAGACTCTAATGCCAGTGAAGGAATGGACTTGTCAATGAGAGTGAGGACAAGCAGGCAAAGAGCAAAAACTTCCTTCCTCCATGTCCTTATATAGACTTCCAGCAGGTGTGGCCCAGCTTAGGTCTTATTTAAAGGTGTGCCTTCCCACCTCGAAGATTCAGACTAAAGTGAATCCTCCTTCTTCAAATTAGCAAAAATCTCTCACATGTGTTCCCTCCACTTTTGACTATTAGTTCTAGATGTATAGTCAAGTTGACAACCAGAGTAGCTCTCATGCTTTCCCCTTCTCTGTGTCTGTGTTCCTATCAGCGTCTACCGTTGCTAGATGTGTCTATGTTCCTATACTTTATCTATTGTTCACCCCGTGTCTATGTTCCTGTGCCTGTGCTCTTATCTGTGTCTGTTCTTCCTACCTGTGCCTGTGTTCCTGTGCCTGTGTTCCTGTGCCTGTGCTCTTATCTGTGTCTGTTCTTCCTACCTGTGTCTACGTTCCTGTGCCTGTGTTCCTGTGCCTGTGTTCCTGTGCCTATGCTCTTATCTGTGTCTGTTCTTCCTATCTGTGTCTGTGCTTCTATATTTAACTATTGTTCCTACCTGTGTCCATGTTCTTATCTATGTCTATGGTTCCTATCTGTGTCTCTGTTTCTTTCGGCATCTATGTTCATATCTGTGTCTGTGGGTTCTGTCTGTGTCTCTGGTTCTTATCTGTGATTATTATGTTCCTATCCATGTCTATGTTTTTATCCATGTCTGCAGCTCCTGTCCCTATTAATCTGTATATATCTATTGCTGCTGTATTTATCTATGTTTGTATTTGTGTCTATAGATTCTGTCTATATCTATGGTCCTGTCTCTGCCTATGCTTCTATCTGTGTCTATGTGCCTATCTCTGTGTATGTTCCTATCTGTGTGTCTGTTCAATCTGTAACTATGCTCCTATTTGTGTCTGTCATCCTACCTGTGCCTATGTTTCTATGTGTATCTACAGTTTCTGTCTGTGTTTATGTTTCTATCTGTGTGTACATTCTTGTCTGTGTCTCTGCTGCTATCTGTGTGCATCTTCCTTTCTAAGTCTATGACCCCATCTGGATCTATGGTTTCTTTCTGTGTCTGTGTTCCCATCCATATCTATGGTTCTTTTCTGGGTCTTCCCATCTGTATCTCTGGTTTCTGTCTGTGTCTACGGTTTCTATCTGTGTCTGTGTTTCTATTCATACCTATGTTCCTATCCATGCAGACAGGAATATAGACACAGACAGGACCTAATGATATGAACAGGAAAGTAGACCCAGAGAGGACCAATTGACATGAATAGAAACACTGACATAGACAGGAACAATAGTCACAGATAAGAAGAGAGACACAGATAGAAACCATAGTCACAGATTGAACACAGACACAGAGAGAAGCAGACACATATAGAAACAGAGACGCAGATAGGAACCAAAGACACAGATTGAACTTAGATACAGAGTAAAACCTAGGCAGATTAAAAAAAAAAACTTGGGTGCAGATAAAAACATAAACACAGATTGGAACAATGAGCATAATAGAAACATAGACACAGATAGGAACCATAGATACAGATAAGAACATAGACACAGGTAGGAACCATAGATACAGATAAGAACATAGACACAGGT
>LOJH01036766.1:0-10116 GCA_001685095.1 Ellobius talpinus | reverse complement strand
CTACAAGAGCTAGTTCTAGGACAGGCTTCAAAGCTACAGAGAAACCCTGTCTCAGAAAACCATAAAAAAGTTCAAAGTATAAGAACAATTAGAAATCAAGGAACACACGCACATAGACAAGAAAAGAAAGAAAAGGAAACCAAGAAAAAAAACACAATTAGCAATAATAGTTATAATATTGCTATGGAAAAAAATCACTACAGTGTCGAAGTCCCCCAGTCTCAGAACAGATCTAAGTAACATGAAATCTGAAGTCAGCAGTGAAACCTACTGGGGTATATGAAAGAAAACTCTGAGTAAGTGAAGGGACACAACATAACACATGGAAAAATAAAATGTAAGTAACAATCTGGATGGTGGCACATGCTTGCAATCCCAGCACTTGGGAAGCAGAAGCAGGGAAGCTGCAGGTAGGAGGCAAGCTTGGTCTACAAAGGGAGCCCTAGGCCAGTCAGAGCTGCAGCATCC
The DNA here is from genome assembly GCA_001685095.1 of Ellobius talpinus. Taxonomy (NCBI): domain Eukaryota; kingdom Metazoa; phylum Chordata; class Mammalia; order Rodentia; family Cricetidae; genus Ellobius; species Ellobius talpinus. The sequence goes on along the minus strand of LOJH01036766.1, from coordinate 9,648 downwards.
TCAGTGAGTTGGTAAGTCTCCCTATTCCCTCCTCCCTCCTCCCTTCCATCCTTCCCACTATTGTTATAAGGAATCATAATTTAACTCATTGGGTTACACACTCATGAAGATAGAAGAGGAACTTGTTGGAAAGTGGGAGGGGACTAGAAGGAGTGGGGTGGGGTCATGAGCAGGTAATGGGACTGAGGACAATAAAAACACTTGCATGCATGAAAACATCAGTGAAATCCAACTTGGGTGTAATTAATATATATTAATAATATTTTTAAAAAGGAGAAACAAAGAAGTAGTCACTTATTGTTTAATAGAAGGTAGGGAATTTGTGTTATGAGGTGCCATGTTGCTATTTAAAATGAGATAAGCTTCTATCTATCAAATAGAAATAGCTTCAGCAAGGATAGTATGTGAAAAGTTATATCAAAACAGTACTTACAGTGGGATCCTGTTCACCTCAAGCCAATGGGTAGAATATATGTGTAGACAAAAGGATCTGGACTACTTCTCATGGAACTTTATTTAAGTTAATTTTTATTGTGGTAAGCAGAATGTTAGCCTGCAAGTGTGTCTGTACACCTTATGTTTGCAGTGTCCAAGGAGGTCAGGAGATGGCATTAGATCCCTGGGACTGGAGTTACAGATGGTTATGAGCTGCCGTGTGGGTACCAGGAATCAAACCTGGCTCCATTAGAAGAGAAGCCTGGGTTCTTAACTGCTGAGACATCATTCCAGCCTGATTGTTCATGGGCCTTGAAAAGCAGCAATGCTTATGAAGTGTTTAGAAGTGAGGATTAGCAGACATGGAGGCATGTGTGAAGTTTAGTCTGCATACCTACAGAAAATTTTACAATTTCAGCTGAATTCTTATTTTTGAAATCAGAAGTTAGTAATTAACTGGATTCAAGACAGCAACCAGAATTTTCAGCAGCGACTCTTTCCTCTCTAGTCCCAATTGAGAGTTTAGAAAAATTTACCTTAAATAAACAAAATCAATAAGCACATAATGATTTGCACATTTGTGGGGCGATCAGAATGTAATGTGTAATGATCAAGCCATGGCAACCAGGTGTTTCTACCCCCTAGACATTTGTCATTGTGTGTGTCTGGGGGCCTGAAATGCCTCTTCTGCAGCTACCTTGAAATGTACAATAAATAAACTACATTCTCCCCACTGCTCTGTGGAACACGAGGATGTTTTCTAACTCTGTATTCTCTCCTCCCAATCCGTCTGGCCTCTAGTGACCATTTTTACTCTCTGCTCCTCTGAGGTCAGTTGTTTTAACTTCCATGTATGGAAAAGGATGATGTCATAATAGAGGAAGAGACAGCACAGACTGGACCAGGTAATTTGATAAAGTCCGAGAAGTTAGAAATCAGATAGGATCCATATATAAGTAGACAGAGAAAGCAGAGTAAGAAAAACCAAGCAAAGCTCAAAGACCATGGAGACCCTTCCCAAAGATACCAGAGAAAGTATATCATCAGAATTTATGAATATGACCAATGGGGTGGTTTATAAAGTTGTCAGGGAGTCATAAACTGGTATTAAAGATTTTAGATTCCTCTTCAAAATAGACCCAAGGAGGGAGGACCTTGGACTTCCCACAGGACAGGAAACCCTGACTGCTCTTAGGACTGGAGAGGGAGGGGGAGAGGGAGTGGGGGGAGTGGGAAGGAAATGGGAGGATGGGAGGAGGTGTTAATTTTAAATAAATAAGTAAATAAATAAATAAATAAATAAATAAATGTAAAAAAAATAGACCCAAGGATGTGCCCCTGTGGCCAAACACCTAGGCTCCCCTCTGAAGAATGTAGGGGATCAGGCTGAGGAGGAAAGGGGGTATGCTATAATCTGATGAATACACAGAGCTAACCTTGAGCTAATTAATACCAGGTGTCCATGACAACGGTGAAGGAAAAGAGAACGTCCCTTAAGAGTGTTTTATGCTCAAGATTCTCTCACTTTGGTATTCTTGACCATGATCTTGCAGGGGCCTCAACCTAAAGAAATCCAGAGACAAGGAGCCTGAACTCAGTCCTCCAGCAGGGAGAAATAAGGCTGCCTCCTGTCCTGTTTCCTGTGAGAAAATCCAGACCACCAGCCCCTGCCAGTCTCCCTGGCCCTCCAAGTGAGCTCCTCAGAAGCTCCCACGCATGGAGTATGGGAACTGGGATGGCCATGATAGCCAGTGTGCCATCTGATGAACAAATAGAAGTGCAATGGAATCTGTAGCAGCTCAGAAATGCTTGGGTACAATGAAGAGAGCTCATATCAGGAAACTCCAGAGCTAAAGACCCAAACAATCCTGTATGTATCAATGTGGAGAAACATCTGCACTGTTTTATTGTGAAATGGAAAGCAGGTCATGAGAGGACATGCCTGTTTCCTGACCCTTTAAAATTTATTCATTTATTTAGTGTGTGGTTGGGGGTGCGAGGACCACAGCAGAGGTGTGGAAGTCACAGGACCAGTTTTCCGGTATCAGTTTTGAGGCAGGGTCTCTCTTTCCATGGCTATGCTGTATATGGGAGCTTCTGGTAGAGTCTCCTGCCTCTGACACTGTCTTGTAGAACTGCTGAGATTACAGACGCGCACCCCTGCATCTGGCTTTTATGTGGGTTTCTGGGATCAAACTGAAGTTGGTGGACTTTTGAGACAAGTGCTTCTACTGACTGAGCCATCTGCCTAGCTGCCGCCGCCTGTATTTTAGAGAAGATGAAACTATCTGGCAAGTCAGAAAGAGTATGCCACAGACCTGAATACTGCTGAGGAGTTTGGGGACAGGGTAGAAAAAGGGCAAGGTGAGTCCAGCATTTTGCCTAGACACAGATATGGCTTGAAATATTTCCATCAATAAATGTCTTTTTGTAAAAATATTAAAATAATAATTGCACTAGAGTATAGATACCAACACACACACCTGTGAATAGGCAATAATCAGAGAATTTATCCTTAAATCGGTAAGTTTACAGTAATGCTTTATATTCTCTACACTTTTCTGTATTATGGAAATTTTGTTTTTAGAAATAGTGATTGGGGCCATTTGAGGCCTTCAGTCAAGCATCAGATGAAATCAGTGGGCTTCTGGTGCTTGAAGATGGGAGGAGCCTGCTCAAGAATCCTGGGATCCTGGGAGACAGGGGATGAACCTAACCTAGAGAGAGCAACACCTCTGCCTCAGCACCTGATAGGTGACAGCACCGATTTCAGTGTAAATGTCCTCACCCTATGGGCACCACACTGGTTATATAGAACTCCAGTAGCCTGATGACAACAGCTGCCTCCCACTAATCTGATCACACTGATGACGTCAGCTCTGGGGAGCTGGGATTTCCCTCTGCACCATACAGGACTTGATTACAGTCTCGGGTATGTGGCTCACAGCTCTGAAGAGGAGGAGGAGCTGGAAGATGAGTTGGAAGAAGCAAGTGGCAGCAGACCCTCTGCCTCATTGAGCAGACAGAAGGACTGCTCCTGGTTGTCTTGAAGGTAGGCGTGTCTTTTATTTTATTCTGAGTACTAGTGTTTGCCAGAAAGTATCTGCACTATGTGCTTGAAGTGCCTTCAGAGGTCAAAAGAGGGTGTCAGAGTCCCTGGGATTGGATCTACAGACTGTGAGGGACCTTGTGGGCTGGGATTTGAACCCAGATCCTCTGGAAGAGCAGCCAGTGCTCTTAACCAATGAACCACCTTTCCAGCCCCCATCTTGTTTTTTTTTAAATTAAGAATCAATTAGTAATTGACTTTTCTCCTCACAAGCCTGTTTCTAGATTTCCGCACCTCGAGGCTCTGTTGCAGATGAGGCTGTCTGAAGGGAGCTGTCCTCGGCACTTGTTTTGCTGCTTGACTTAAACAGCTTAAGGAAAGAAGGGTTTGTGTTGGTTCACAGTTTAAGAGCACAGTCCATGAGGAGCGAGCCATGGTGGCAGGAACTTAAGGCAGCTGTATTGCATGAAGAAGAGAGGTGATAGGTTTAAGACCCTAGCCCATGGAATGGCACCGCCCACAGTTGGTGGATGACCACCACCTCTGTCAACCTAAATCTAGATAATCCCTCATAGGTATGCCCAAAAGCTTCCTTTTAAATCTTGTCAAGGTGACAGCATTAACCACTACAGAAGTAGTGGTGAGAATGTTAGCAGACCGATGAAAACTGGAGTTGAGCGCAGCACAAAGTCTGCTCTTTCCATCCCCATCAAGGAAACCTGCCCAGAACACGTTCCTGTTATTCTTTCACTTTGGTCATGTCTGGTTTTTGGGCACACTCTGGTCACTTTTATCTTTGGAGTTGCCTTTTGTTTGCATGGACTAAGCTAGAAAGTTAGACTAACTACACCCTTCAAAGCTGTAAACGGCAGGAAAGAAGAGTTAGATGCATTTCCTTGTGTACCAGCCCCAGGTGGAAACCCTAGACCTTCCATGGATCCTGAACCTCACATGACAAGAAAGTCAATGTCCTCCTGGGTCTCGTGTTTTCTTCGGTGTAGCCGAGAGATGAGAGGAATCATGACTGTGGCTGCCAAGCAGCTATGAGAGAAGGCAGTGAGGGCGTGACCATCTCCACAGAAGGGAACCAAGGGAGGAAATGTGTGGTTGACTTCTGCAGTTTTGTAGCTCAGGTCTAGAATGATCATAACAAAGCCTTGGGGGATGGGCAGATGGCATTGGCTTGCTATTCCAAATCCAGGTTTAGGTCCCAGCGCCCACATGACCACTTGTAATGGTCTATAACTTCTGTTCCAGGAGATCTGGCCCTGTCTTCTACTTCCCTGGGCACAAGGCATTCAGGTGACTCACTTACATACACACAGACAAAAACCTCATAAACTTAAAATAATAAAACTTAGGGAATTTTTAATTCTTTGCATTTTCAACACCTAGATAACATTAAAAATTTCTTTGGGTCAACAATGGCTGGTTTTAAATTTTTCACTTTGTTATTCTTTAAAATAATATTTTTATTCATTCTTGGAGATTTAATACAATGTAATTTGATAATATTCATACCCCTCCTTCAACTCCTCTGCCAAACCCTCCAAGATCCTCTCCCACACCCACCCATCTTCATTTCCCCTAACCCCCCCAGGGGGTCTGGATTGTGTTAGTTGACTACTCCTGGGTATGAGACCTGCCCTGGAGTGCGGTCACCATACAAGGTATCATACCAGGACAGAAAGCTCACTCTCCTTCTCCAGTGACGATTAAATGTCAATAGCTCCTTGCTAAAGCTAAGACTTCACACCTACTTCTTCTCCACGCTGGACTTTTGTCTGGCTTGAGCTGGTGCCAGTGTGAGTGCTGTCACGACTGCTGTGTGCATCTGCCCTGTTGTGGTCTGAGCTTGCACCAGCCTTGTGTGTGCTGTCACGACTGCTGTGTGCATCTGCCCCGTGTGTCTGGAGAACCCTGTTCCCTTGAAGTCACCCTCCAACTTTTAGCTCTTACACTATTTTCTTCCCCTGTACTGACTGGTTTTGTGAGACAATTTCACACAACCTAGAGAGGAAGGAGCCTCTTTGAGGAAATGGCTCCATGAGATCCAGCTGTAAGGCACTTTCTCAATTAGTGATCACTGGGGAGGACTCAGATTTTTTGTGGGAGAAGCCATCCCTGGGGATGGTGGTCCTGGGTTCTTTAAGAAACAGACTGAAAAAGCCATGTGAAACTAGCCAGTAATCAGCACCCCTCCATGGCTTCTACATCAGCTCCTGCCTCCAGGTCCCTGCCCTGTTTGAGTTCCTGTTCTGACTTCCTTTGGTGATGAACAGCAATATGGAAATGTAAGCTGAATAGATCCTTTCCTCCCCAGCTTCCTTTTTGTCATATGGTGTTTTCATGACAGCAATAAAAACCCTAACTAAGATACCCCCTCCTCCACTTACATCCCTAAGGTTCGAATGGACTAAGCACTCCTAAGTCTCTATTTTATGAACACTGACCAGCTGTGCATCTCTCTTAATTGCTATCATTGCAAAAAGAAGCTCCTCTGATGAGAGCTGGGAGATGAACTGATCTATGGACGTAACAATAAGACATTAGGAATCATATTATTGTTATATACATCTAGCAGAAAAATTGTATTAGGTTTCCTTTTATCTACTTACAGGTTCATGGCCTAATTAGCAAGGTCAGGTATGGATTCCATCAGGTGGAGCTGACTTTAAATTCAATAAAATGTGGTAGGTTACTCCTGTGACATTCAGGACACTCTTGTGCTGTATTCTCCAAGCCATTATCAGAGCTTTTAGCATTCACAGCTGGGTGAGAGTATTACTTTTCTCCCCTAGTAGTGTGCAGACATCTTCTAAGTACTATGGATTGCTTTGTCATTTTTTAAAAAGGAGTGCATGGATGGATTGATAAACATATGTATATATTTATATAAATCAGAAACACTTTTGTTTAGATACATTATATGTCAAGTATGAATATTTTTACATATAAATGTGAATCCCCCCAATTTCTAATTTGGATTTAACTAAATTCATTATCACTGAATGATAGGAGAGGTTAAGATGCTTCTGCAATTTAGAAATAGAGTTCTGGGCTGGAGAGTTGGCTCAGCAGTTAAGAGCACTGGCTGCTCTTCCAGAGGACCTGGAATCACTTCCTAGCATCCACGTGGCAGCTTACAACCATCTGTGACTCCTGTTTCAGGGGATCTTATCCCCACATACAGACATATTTGTAGGCAAAACACCAATGTATATAAAATAAAAGAAATTAAAACAAAAAGAAATAGAGTTTTGTAGAACAGCTGGGTTTCCTTGGTAGGGACAGTAGACCATCCATGAGCTGGGAGGGCAAATCCAATGGAGTTCTGAAATCAGCAGAGCATTGATCTCTCCTGCTGAGCAGACAGGAAGCATGTTATGTGTGCCACCACCACGAGGGATTCTTAGGAGCTCGTGCTCAAAGGGCATGGAGTGGCCCTGTTTAAAGAAGCTTAGCAGGATAAAGCGGTAAGAAGAGCTAAGGACAGATTTTAGAACTGAATTACTAACCCAGACTCCAATAGGCAAGCATTGCTTATATTCTCTCTCTGTGTCTCTGTCTCTGTCTCTGTCTCTGTCTCTCTCTCTCTGGTTTCTCAAGACAGGGTTTATCTGTGAACAGCATTGGCTGTCCTGGAACTAGTTCTTGTAGACCAGGCTGGCCTCGAACTCTCTGTGAGATCTGCCTGTCTTTGCCTCCCTAGTGCTGGGATTAAAGGTGTGCACCACCACCACCCGGCTACATATCCTCTTTTTTGTAGATCCTAGCTCCAAATATTCAGATGTGAGTATACAACTTGAAGTCACATAGAAACCTGGAAAGCGGAAGAAAGAACTCTAGAGAGGCTAATAGCAGGGCACAGGGGCTATTAAAAGGAACTGGGGAAAACTGGGGGGCACTTCAATTGGGAAGGGCAAGGGCGAACTACAGAAGGAGGAGAGGGATAAATGACACTAAGGATGTTTTTAAAAGCACAGAGAAACATACTGATTGATGTTTACTTAAATGAAACACATACTTTATATTATCATATTACAATTTTATTACATTATATTAGTGTATGCAATGTTTATCATATTAACAAGCTATATAATCATGTATATATTAGATAAAGTTATGGCACTTGGGGGCTAATGATGCTTTCTTTTCCTTATACTACCTAACAAAGTCCTCAGTGGTAAGAATGGGAAGCCTTCCAAGTTGTTGGTCAAGGGAGTCCAAGAGATTCCAAAAACATACAGGCTACTGCTGCTGCCTTTGGCTTCCTGCCAGAGTTAGAAGGTAAGACCCTAGTGCTGAGGATCCCAAATTCCTTAGACATAGGGCCTGGAGGAATCGAGCTGGAATGACCTGGAAGTGTCCCCGAGGACTAGCCATCATAGCATCTGAAGATTCTGTGTAAGCTACCAAGAGAGAAAAGCAACCTGTTGCACTACCTGGCTGAGAAGCTTAAACAGCAAAGACACATTTTGCACAGGAAGATATCCCCAAGGGTGCAATAGTGGCTCTTACATCTTGGGAATAACCAATGGCTACCGAACTGACTTAAAATCCACACAATAGGAAGGAATTCATGCCTAGTACTGTAAGCCTTGTTAACTGCCTCTGACTAGTGGGGTCATGGCCCCAGGGGAAAACCTATTACTAACACGTTCCTGAACAGTATAATTTCTGACTGCATTCTAAATATTTATTCTTATATCTACAGATCAGTGTAGCTCTCATCCCTAATCAAAGAAGCATCTTTTTCTGCAGCAGACAGAGACCATTACAGAAACATACCTCGCTGGTAAAAAGCACCAAAGACTGAGTGTCAAAGAATGAATGGCTGGGAGTCAAACTGAAGATAAAGTGATGTAGCTACCCTGATATCTGACAAACTATAGACTTTAAACCAAAATTAGGATGCAGTCATGATCCAGACACAGAGCAAGCAAGATGTGACTGCCTCGCCAAAAAAGGTACCAAGCCATGTGATTAACACAGACAAGAATAATGGGCTAATATAAGTTATAAGAGTTAATAAGAAGCCTGAGCTAATGGGCCAATTGGTTATAATAAAAAAGGAAAAAGAAAAAAGAGATAATGATTAATAAAAGAAACAGCTTATCATGGAGATACACTTGTGTTGGGATCATGAGAATGGGAGAGTTGTCTCTGCATCTCATCTGGGCAGCACAGTAGAGCTGACCCTTTTGGCGGGAGTACAGCTGAGCCAGCCCAGAGGGCATGAAAGCAAGAGAGCTGACCCCTCCCCACCCCATCAGCCATGTGGTGGCAATGGGTGAGGGAAAGATGCTCTCCCCCTCACTCCTTACCACCTACCGAGGGCAGGAGAGCTGATCTTTCTCCTTGCTACCTGCTTCCTTAGGTGAGCTAGCTGGGACAGTACTGAAGAGCCGGAGAGCTGGTCCTGCTCCTCACTGGCTACAGCACACAGAAGAGCAGGCCCCGCACCTTGCCTGGGCCACACACTTGAGCTGACCCTGTTGGCGGAGCACAGGGGAGCCAGTCCTGCGGACATGAAAGCAGGAGAGTGGCACCTGCCCCCTCCCTTATATGTCATGTGGTGGCACAGTTGGGGGAAATATGCCCTCCATTCCCACCCCATGCCAACTGTGGCAGGCAGGAGAGCCGGCCTTTGAGACAAGAGAATGTAAGAACTGGCTCTGTCCCTCACCAAACGCAGCAATTGGGAGAATGGGCCATATACCCAGCCTGGGCAAAACAGAAGAGCTGGCGGCCCTGGTGGTGTGAGAGCAGGAGCAGGAGAACTGGTCCTCCTCCTTCTTGCCTGCTGCACTGGGGTGAGCTAGTGGAGGCAGTGCTGGAGAGCTCACCCTGGCGGTGATGATGAGGAAAAGCTGTCAGGCTGACCAACCCCGGTACCAAACCCAGGGCTATGAGTTAGCCCACCCCAACACCCATCTCATCTATGAACTGCTGGAGTATGTGAAGGAGCTAGATCTTCAGATCAAAAACAGCAGGAAATCCAGAAGGTGTCCCAGTGAGGGCCCACTATCAACAGAGTAGCAGAAGTCGGAAGCCTTGAGCCGGACCAACAATCCATTGCCAAGAACACTTAGAAGTAAAGATGGATGCACTAAGGGGTATAATGTGTAACTTTCTGGGCCACACTACAGCTTCTATGCCGA
>LOJH01036763.1:0-15436 GCA_001685095.1 Ellobius talpinus | reverse complement strand
GTGTGTGTGTGTGTGTATGTGTGTGTGTGTGTGTGTGTGTGTGTGTGTAAGCCCGAGGACAAGTTTGGCTGCCTTTCTCAGGAGTTTTCCACCTTGTCTTGGAGACAGGGTCTCTCATCTTTATCCAGCACTTGCTAATTCGGAGACGGGCTAGTTCAGAGAGCCCCAGGCAGCAGCCCGTCTCTGCCTCCACAGAACCGAGATGATAAACACGTGCCACTGCACTCAGTGTTTTAAACATGGACTCTGGCCATGACCTCAGGTCCTCCTGCTAACAAGGCAAGCCATCTTCCCATCTCCTCAGGCCCCTCTGTCTGTTGTTTTAGGTTCTGTGCGTGAATACACAGAGAATCATTCTTCTAATGAGAAGAATATCTCACCTTCAACAAAAGGTGTGCGGAGAATTGATGATGTTAAAAGAAGAGGGGGTTTTGAGTGATAATAAGGGATTATGTCTTGTTGCTAGTGTACTGAGAATCTACACAGAGTCCCCCTTGGTCGAGGTGATGTTGATGGGATGGTGGAGTTGGCATTCTTACGTACTTCCTGCGAACAGACTCACACTTTCCAGAACTCCCAACAGAGGTTGTGCCTAGGTGTGAGTTGAGGTACTTTAATCAAATGCATCTATGCAAGCCTGGACTTGGGTTATCCATCTGGACACAGACACCTGGGATTGCTGGTGCAGACTGGAGCTGATGGGTGTTGTGGACAGACCCTGGTCATTTTGTTTCCTGCTTGCCACCACAGCTCTGAGTTGAGACCAGGGCAGGACTATAGTGTGGTTTGAGTGTTTGTTCCAAGAGGCTGGTGACTCAGCTTCAAGTCTACCATTTAGCCACTTCAGCAATCTCAAATGTTATTAATTAATAGGAGCCTTTGGGAATTCAGCCTTGACCAATAGAAACCAGATCGAATAAAAGTTATACAAAAAAATCCCAAGAGAGTAACAGACTGCCTGGGTGCTGACAGCTGTAAAGAAATCCAAACATCTAGCTATGGGTGGCTCTTGGGAGGTCAGAGGGTGTTGTCTGAGCATACATTCACCATGAGTCTCATTTTTATTGTTTCAAAACCCTATAGATAATTTTCAGTAAGAGAGTCAGGGACAGCATCTACATAAACCAGAGTTCTCTGAAGGGACAGAAACAACAAAATGAATATATCAAGAGGAATTCTTTCAAATGGCTTATATATTACATTCTGGGAAGTCCTGCAGTGTCTATCTGTGTGCTGGAGAGGCCGAGAACCTTGAGGCTAGGTGCTTCCACTCCTCATGTAGTGTTGAAGATCTAGAGCAACAGTTCTCAACCTGTGAGTTGCAACCCCTTTAGAGGTTTAACAACCCTTTCACAGGGGTCATATATAAAATATTCTGTATATCATATATTCACATTATGATTTGTAAGAGTAGCAAATTTATAGTTATGAATTATCAACAAAAAAAATTTTGTAGTTGCGGGTCACCACAACATGAGGAACTATATTAAAGGGTCACAGCATTAGGAAGGTTGAGTATCACTGGTCTGGAGGATTCTTAGAGAGGGGTATATGTAGTCCACATCAGAAGGCTTAGGAATTTGGCCTCTGATGTCAGCTGAGGACAACAGCAGCAAGGAGTGAAGGTGGGGCCCTTGAAGTGTTAGTCCCTTCTTTATATTAGGGCTGCTGTTGGAAGTGCTGGACTACAGCATCCTACACAGAAGTGACTATTGCCTGATTGAACATCTCAGAAAGGTACTTTGACAACGACATGGATGAAGTGTGTTTATTGGAAGTCTGTGGGATAAACGACAGTTCTTATAAGTACGTTTTTGTTGCTGTGGTAAACACCATGAGCAAAAGTAACTTGGGTGTGGGATGGGTTTATATCACCTTATAGCTTGTGGTCCATCCAGGGAAGTCAGGACAGGAACTGAAGCAGAGGCCATTAAAGAACACTGCTTAGTGGCTGTCTGTCTATAGCTTGCTTGCTCAGTCTGCTTTATGATAGTACCCAGGACCATCAGCCTGGGGTGGTACTGACTTCAGTAAGCCGGGCCCTCCCACATCAGCCAATAATCAACCAAATGCCACACAGCCATGGGCATAGAGTGGTCTGATGGAGGCAGTTCTTACAGTTGAGGTTCATTCAAGTTGGCATTTGAAGCTCACTGTGACCACTACCTAGCTACAAAAGTCCTTTTATAATGCTTTACAAGGCAGACAAAGTTGAGATGTGGACATTGCCCTGTGCTTGTCACTTATGTACCGCAAACATGGTAGACGTGCTCAGAGTAAAGTAGATGTTTCTTACCCTGAGAGCTTCTAGGGCTGCGAGTCAGTTCTCTCCCCTCCTCCCTTCTCAATCCAGCCACTTCCATCCAGTCAATATTTATTTAACAGTGGAGACTCACACCTTTGTGTTGTCTGTCACCAAACAACCCATCCACAATGGTGGAGCTGGGTGGGCTCTTCAAGTGCACAGTCACCTGGGGGCCATCCTCACAGAGAAGTGCCTGTCCAGCTTTATCTTTCACAGCTACGGACAACCAGCAGTTAGTGTTTTGCTGGAGCAAACCTCAAAGCTGTAAGTATTGCCTGGAGACACTTTCCCGTGATGATTACAGTAATACTTGGTAATTGAATACCCCTTGTCAACTTAATGGACTGAAAGGAATTTTAGTGCTCAAAGAACTGTGGTTGGATGTTGTAGTCTTGATTAAAATGGCTAGGACTTGAAAGGTGGTAAATTTGGAGAAGGAGCCTTGTAAACCAGCTCCTGAGATGATGTTTGATTATGAGATGGGAGTGGGAGGGCAGAAATGGATGTTTGAATTTTAGCAGAATGGAAACTTCAATCACTCCTGGAACTTAAGAGGGTTCTGTAGTGCCCACACAGCCGTCAACAGCTCTTCCAAGCATACCCTTGTATTTCAGAGTAGAGTAGAGCAGTCACAGTGCTGAGTAAGCATGGGAAGAGACGGGTGCATATGTGTTAGCAAAATTTGCCTCGAGGAGGCTCACTTGGGAAGCCTTCCTTGCTTACCAAGAGGAAAGTGCAGACCTCCGCTATGATACGTTCTCACAATGGAGTACTATACAGCAATGATTGATGCTGGTGTACAACTGCGTGTGGCAATATCTTGGCTAAGTGAAAAGGACCAGACACAGGAGGGTTCAGTCTATATTAATTTACATAAGAAGCCAAATCAGACAAAACAACTCACTCTTGCTGAGAACATATAAGATGTCATTTCTCAGCAAGGGTGGGATCCTCAGGAATGCTGTTACAGTGTTAAAAGTTTTGTTGTTTATAGTAGTTACTTTGATGTTGCTGTGATTACAAAACAACTTATGGCAGGAAGGGTTTACATTGTGTTATAGTTCAAGGATACAGTTCAGTCATGGCAGTAGGAGTGTTAGGCAGCCAGTCACACTGCATCCACAGTCAGGAAGCAGAGAGAGATGGATGCTGCTGCTCGGCTCACTTTCTCCTTTTTATTCAGCCCAGGATCCCAGCCCATAGGATGATGCTGTCCACATTCAGGATGGCTCTTTGAAAAGCCCCTTATAGGTACACCCAGGGGTTTGTTTCCTAGGTGATCCTAAAGCAAGTTGGCAATTAATATCGACCATCAGATACCTTAGTTGTATACCTGGAGTCTGTGAGAGGAAAGATGCAGGAAATCAAGCCTCTCAAACATCTCAAAGCCTCAACCATACAGAAAGAACTACAAGGCACCAAGGAATGCTTAGAGTGAGAGAAATAGTCCTCCAGAGAAGAGCACATCAGCTGGTTTTCTAACACCAGGTAGTTGTCCCTAGGAACATACATATAAGCCACACTGTACAGACTGATCAGCTTATATTTAGGAATATATATGTATATACAAAACATATATGTATATAACATCAGTTAATGAAAAGAGAGGCTGTGAATTTAAAAAAGGCAAGGAGGGGTATATGGAGGAGGAGAGGGAAGGGTGAAATATAATTTTATTATAATCTCAAAAATAAAAGAAGCAATAAAAATAAATCTAGAAATAAGAAGGAATGAAGTGTAAATATATCCCGAAGCTTAGGGATGCTCCAAAAAATTATGTTTGCTGAAAAAATACCTACTTCTAGAAGTTCATATCCTGTACAATCCCATTCATGTCAAAGTTGAAATTATGGGGGTTTGGATATGCAGGAAAGAATAGTGGTTGCCAGGGATGAGGAGTCTGGGACAGAAGGAAGTGGGGTTCAGCTGTGAAAGGGAACAGGAAGAAACAGAACTGAAGGCTCTAGAATAGTGGTGATGGGCATATATGTACCACCTGTCATGGTACATACATGCATGCCCACATGTACACAGAGACATACACTCATGTGTACATACCCATACACATATACACATACAAACATATGAACACATGCAAACATTCACATACATATATGTACACATAAATGAGCACAAATACATGCTTACACATGTACAGACATGCAGACATATATGTAAAAGACACACATAAATGGGAATAAAACTTGGAGACTCTGAATGGGGCCTGTGCTGGGCCCACATCTACATTCCATCTGGGATTCACTCTGTGGAGAGGCACCATGTTGTATCAGATTGGTCCAGCCACGGCTGGAGAGACTGTGCTCTGGTAACCACAAAGGAAATGACAGTCATCTTTGTCCAAGTTCCAATGAACTCTTAATTACTGATGAAATGACAGTGGAGGCTTCATTGACAGACCTGCTAGAGCCATTTCCTGTAGGAAATGAGGAGTTCCTTGGAAAATCTGTTTGTTGGGTGAGTGATCCAGAAACACTTTGTTCCTTGACTTTGTGATTTTCCTTTAAAAATAAAATGTACCTGACTCCTCAAAGTCTGATATAAATGATATGTTATCATTGTATTCTCTTAGGTCTATGTTGCAAAGATTATAAAGTGCGTTTTGATTACCTGTAAGAAAATGCCCTCTGGACTCTTTTATACTCAATGGTGGATCTCTTTTAGAATCCGTTTTTAAAATTACGTGTATTTGGTATGTGTATGCACACATGTGTGTCCATGCCACAGTGCACCTATGGAGGTCAGAGAACAACTTTTGAGAGTCGGTTCTCTCCTTTCACCCTGTGAACCCTGGAGATGGAATTGATGTCATCAGGCTTGGCACCTAAGGGTGTATCAGTCAGGACCTGACCTGCTGAGCTAGCTCGCTGATCCGGACTTTTGCTTTGTTTTAAATCACTTTGTATTAGTGGCTGTTCTACTGATGTCATTCAGTAGCTGACAGGAATAAGCTAATAGATTATCCTTTTTTAGAAAGCTACATTCTTGGATGATTCTGTACCTGTGTATAGCAACACATGATTTGTGCACCCCTGTATCTCCTCCAACTCTCCCTGGACCGGTCACATCCACTCCCTGACCCTTTTCTTCTTTCTGTCCTTAATGTATGCAAACCGTAGGGCTTTCTACCCGTGTGTCTGAATCTGTGAAGGCATGTGTGTTTGTGTGTATATGTGTGTGCTTGTGTGTATTTGTGTGTATGTGTATTTTGTGTGTTTATGACAGTGTTTGTGTGTACATGCATGCACATGTGCATGAGTGATTGTGTGTATGTGTGTGTGGTGTGTGTGTGTGTGTGTGTGAAGATACACGTTGTAGTTAAGAGCAGAATACAGACACACAACCCTGGGCTTCACAGTCCAGTAAGGAGTAATGACTAGTATATAAATTTGATAAGTCACTTGGAACGAGAGCCTGCCCTTGGAAGACACATTTCCATGGTGTATCACCATAATTAGCATCATTAAAAATAATTCAGAGATGGAATTAAGAGGATATTCTCAGGGGACCCGTCAGATTCACTGCACCCCTATCCCGGTGGTCTCCCTGTGGCATCCCAGGCATGCTGTGATGGAAGAACTTAGCTGCATCAGCCTTCGGTTTTAAAAATTTACTCCATCACCCAGCCATTTGTGTTGACTATATATTCCAGTGGCTTGAGAGTCCCCACTGAAAAAAAGCAGCAGGCTATTACGGCACTGGTCAGCACATTTTAAAACAACTCCCCTCCTATGCTGCCGTTTGGCAGCTTCTCTCAATAGTAAACAGAGAGAGCCATGTAAGTAGCTGGGCGGGAAATGGGGGGTGACATGCTTCCATCTGAAGCCAGTCAGGAACTGTGGCCAGAGTTGTCTTAGGATGGGCAGCCTTACCAGGGGGCTGGTGAAGCAGGATGAGACCCCATTATTTAGTTCTCTGTTTTTAGTCAAGGCTCTTTTGGAAATGGTCTGTCTCAGGTTTCCTATAAAACCTTCGATTAGCTCCTGAGGAATCTACTCACAGCTATGCAATAGTTTAAATGTACCTGAGCATCAGAACACAGCCTCCCAACTTTCAATTAGTTTTAAGAGTGCTGGGTTGCAGTGCCCCCAGGCAGCTGGGAAACCGGAAAAGACACAGGTGGCATAGTCAGTCATGTCAGACACAGAAGTCAGCCCCAGAGGCTGGTCCCAGGCGTGTTCTCTTCCTTAAAACACCTTTTAATTGTAGTCAGTTTGAGACCCAAAGCCCTAATTGTTCCCAAGTGTATCTTGAAGTTTCACTTAGGGAGACTATTTCCACAAGGCTTTAAAGCAGACTGTCGCCATTCGGTATCTTTCAGTGGGAGGGCATATTCATCAGGAATGTGTCCGACATACCAGCATGGACTGACAAGATGGCCGAATAATGACACGTTGACTTTGATCAGAATTACTACAGAGAGGGGGCTTTGGGATGGTTCTGTGATTAAGGCACTTGCTCTGCAAACATGTTTGCTCTGCAAACTCCGAGTTTGGAATCCCCCAAACTGTGTAAGTGCCAGGTGGGTGTGGCAGCCCACCTGTTGTTCCAACTTCAGAAGGCAGAGCCAATGGATCCCCAGAACAAGTGGGCTAGCAAGACTAGCCATATTGATGAGCTCGGAGTTTGAAAGGCCCAATGAATAAGGTGGAAGATGGGCCAGGGATGATTCCCAGCATCAACTTCAGACCTTCACATATGTGTGTCCCTCCCCCCCACATACACTCCCACACATGCAAATGTGCATACATATGTGGGCACTACATATACACAAAGAAAAATAAGCTACAGATAGTACTTCATAACTTATTCATTAGTTTATTCCAAAATACCTTAATGGGGTTTAATTACCATGTTTAACCCTAGAAAATAAGAGCAACTCATTAAAGAAGATCAAATGAAAAGAGATAGAAATAGGGAAAAAATAGGGATGGAAAGGGAAAAGAACCATGAGTTATCTCCATAGTGGGAATTCATCTCATGCAGTTCTTCACAATAGTAGAATGTAGACACTGCTTCTTCCTCATACTCACCAGGCAAAACGACACTGTGACTGATATACACTTCAGTGGCCGTGGAATGACTCCAAACCGGTTACCAGGCAGACATGGCAGAACTGGGGGGTGCTCCTTTGCCCACGAGTGTGGACAGAAACATGACTTTCCTTGCCTTTGCTGGTTTCCCCCGTGTGTGTCTGTGTTCTCATCTGTCTTGGAGAGTTTTTGTTGACTTGATACAAGCTGGAGTTGTTTGAGAAAATGCCTCCATCAGATTGACCTAGGCGCAAGTCTATTGGGCATTTTAGTGATCAATTGTTGACATGGGAGGACCCCCCTCCCACTGTGGGAGGTATACCCTGTCTGGTGGACCTAGGCTGTGTGAGCAAGCCATGCAGTGAAGCCAGTAAGCAGCTATCCCTCATGGCTTAGGCATCAGTTCCTACCTTCAAGTTCCTGCCCTGACTTCTTTGGATGGTGGGCTGTTAGCTGTTAAGTCAAATGAACCATTTCCTCCCCAAGTTGCTTTTGGTCTTGGTGTTTAGCACAGCAATAGAATGCAAAGTAACTGATCATCCCTTCTTAAAGATATGCCAGTCAAACATCCCAGCACCTGCTTAAGAGGTAAACAGAATCATAATGAGTACGTTAAGTCTTTATCCATAAGGAATGCTTCAATTCAGCTCATGTGTTAAGGCCGTGGAAATACTAGTCAGCCTCATCTTGCTGAACTGTTGAGTCCAGATGTGCTTGTCCACAGCTCTGCTGTCAGGCTCATGCATCCCTAAACTTTTAGCCAGCACTGGATGAGTGACTCTGCAGAGAGAACACAGTGAGAGCAGTTCATAGAAAACACATGGGAGCATAGGAGGTATGTAATTGGATGGGAAGATGCCTGATGGCTTAGTTGTCCCAGTGCCCTTGTTGGTCTATCCTATTGGAACATCCCTAATTAATATTATGATCCTTCCAATGGTAGTTTCTGATTCAGTGAGTGGGAGTTCGGCTTCCTTAAGACATACATGGCAAGAAATAGTCATGTTTTGCTTATGTTTATAAACTATTCTAGTTTGTTTTCCTCTTGCTGTGATAAGCATCATGACCAAAAGCAAGCTGGGGAGGAAAGGGCTTATTTGGCTTACATTTCTAGGTTCACAGTCCATCATTGAGGGGATCCAGGAAGAGACACAAGCCAGAACTGAAGGAGTGACCACAGGGGAATGCTGCTTACTCGCTCACTCACAAGCTCATTCTCAGCCAGCTTTCTTACACAGCTCAGGATCACCTGCCTAGAGAGTGGCACAGCCCACAGTGGCCTGAGCCCTCCTGTGTCAATCACCAATCACCACAGTCTTTTACAGAATTACCCACAAAGTCGTCTCATTGTGGCAATTCTTCCAGGTTCGATCTTCTCAGGTGACTCTAGTTTGTGTCAGGATGACAATAAAAAATCTAGGACAAAACTCAAGCAAGATTGAGGTCACTTAGAAGGCATGGGTGGTTTTGTCTACTTGGGAACTCCTTGATGCCTTGCCTCTGATTTAATTTGACTACAACATCCCTGCCCCCCACCGACCTCCTCTGTATATTCTTGGTTATGTCCATCTCCAAACTGTCCAACTTCGAGGCACTCAAGGTAAGCTCTTCAGGATGTGAATTTGGGGACACAGACTGAACCTAACACCTTTTCAAATTCCATTTCCCTTTGGGAACCTCAGTGAAGAGGCCTACTTTTTCCCTGGTTCCCATTAAGCGTGTGTGTCACCCTGAGTTCAGACCACTAGATGCCAACTATGAGTGCTAAAGGACACCCTGGGGGGTTGTAAAGACAGTTGTTAGCAAGGGTGCACATCGAGCCAGTTTCATATCAAATCCTCCCAGACTCTGAAAACCTGGAGTGACTACAGCATTTGAATGAGCTGAGGAGCCAGCTTCAAACAGAACCACCGTGTGAATGCAGGCACCTCCGCTTAGGAGGTAATGGTGGTGCCCAGTTCTCGTCTGTATCTAACGGTTAGGGAGGAGGTTGGAATTCAAAGGCACACATGAAGAAATCAATCTTTAGCCTTCCCACAGTCCTTCACAAGCACTAAATGAAGCTTATTTGAAACTTGATATGCAGTTTTAAATACAAGCTATCACACCCAAAGTCTAGACCACCTTCACAATATATGTCCCTAAATATTTACCTTGTTGACCTCATTTCATCAGTGAGGGTGTGCTTGTGACAGGGTGGCCTCATACAGATGTGTCTGTTACCATTGTACACTTTAAGTGGATGTAACTACATAAATCATGCCCCTGTGGAGTTCACTGTACACTCGGCACACCATATACCTCAGATGCCTGGAATATTCATGCCTGGGGAGAACCTTGGACCAGTGGACCAGAACTTCTGGGTGCTATTCAGGTGACTGCTCCTTACCTGAACAGGGCAGTGGGCTCCAAGGGCCCATTCTTCAGATATCTTCTCCCATCTGATGGAGGATCTGTCCCTCCAGACAAGTGCTTTTCTGCTGTTCAAAAACAACTGTTCTCCATGGGGCCTTTACAGTGGGATCTTGAGAGGAACACTGAGTTCACGGCCATCATATATCCCAGACTAAAGAGCTAACCTACAATCAGTGGAGACAAGACCCTCCCCCTCAGCATTGTTTGGGAACATCAGGTGTTGCCAATGTACAGCTGGCCTCCTGATGTATCTCCTGAAACAACAGGTTTGTCTGTGGTGTAGGCACAACTCCATATGTTAATCCTAAGCCCAAATACTTTATGATGGGGTTGTTTGTAAACTGTTCCATGTTTACTGATTGCTGTGCTGAATAATTGATTAGATTATTAGAAGGGTGAGCATAATATATATGATGCTGATTAATCTCTTTTATGTAAATTGTTGCAGCAGAAATGACAGGACAGATGGGCCGCAGCACAGCCCACACTCCCGAGTGGAACATGTTGTTGGGGATTTGGGTCACTGAGGAAATTCCCCTGGTCCACCAGGCAAGGACCTGGCTGAACAAAGCACTTAAAGTGATTCCTCTTACTAGCTTTGAAGTCGGCTCTGTGTCCTGTTTCCAAGAACGTTGTTCCAACCACTTGACCCTCTGTGGGGTTCCTCCCACTGTGGAACCTCCCACTGGCCTCATCTAATGATGACCGCCAGGATTACAATTAGAGTCACACCTGCCATCCAGAATAATGTTATTTCAGGACCTTCAGTTTATTGCAAAGTCCCCTTTGCCATATAAGGTGGCAGTGACAGGCTCCGTGGATAAGGACATAGGCAACTTCGCTACCCCTTGATTCTTGATTAAGAGAAGTGGTGGAGAGATGATGACCCCAGGGAGATTGATTTCATCTTCTGCCTGTTCTCATTGAAATCTGATAGCCCTGAGTGTGTGGTCTCCCTGGAAGCAGAAGCCTTTCCAAGTGTTCTCACTTGGCACCATGGACAGCATCCACGACAGCACACTGCTTACAGGTGGTTTCTCCAGGTGTTGTCTGTGACCCACAGCTGGAAGGAGGTCAGAATTCAAAACCACGCACTGAACACTGATCTTTAGCCTCCCCTCAGACCCCCACAGGCACTAAATGGAGCTTATGTCAAGAGTGATACCCAGTTTCAAATGCAAGCTATCACTTCCAATGCCTTGGTCATAGCTTCATATGCATATAATCTTAAACCCTTGGCACAATGATCTCGATTAATCGCTGGTAGGATGGCCCCATACAGCTGTGCACGTCACCATTGCAGTTCAAACAGGCACCGCATGCCACTTAGAATTCAAAACACCCTGTCCTGAGGTCTGACAGCCACTCAAAAGAGTCCTGATTAAGGGGCATTGTATAATGTGCAAATCTGGGGCCTTCAGAATTCTAGATTCCTTTCTGGTTATGATATATAAAAAAAATTCCTTAACAGAAAGCAACTTAGAGGAGAAAGGGTTTATTTCAGCATATAGTGGTAGGTTTACAGCCCATCATAATGAGGAAGTTAAGGCAGGAACTTTAAAAAGCTAGGCCTATCACCCACAGTCAAGAGCAGAAAGCAGTGAAAGCACACAGGCTTGCTTGCTTACTAGTGCTCAGCTCCATTTCTCTGTTCTTATACAGTTAAGGACTCCACGCCTAGGAGATGGGGATGCCCACAATGGACTGGGTCTTCTCACATTGATGAACTCAATACAATCTCCCACACACATGCCCATAAGGCAACCCAGGGTAGACAACCCCTAATAGAGACTCTCTTCCCAGTGACTGTGGGTTGTATTAAGTTGATATTTCAAACTCGCCACCCCAGGAGTTAAGTCTGACACATCCTAATTAGTGCCAGAATCAGGATTCTATACTGGGTACATTTTGTTCCAAAGTCCATTCTATCAATTAACCACACCAAGGAACACAAACTGTAGATGTCAAAGATGGACCATGAAGGCTGGAGAGAAACAAGAGGGCACTTAGTTCTGTTTCCTTCTCATGCTACTGGAAATGAACACACATAATTTGCTGGATGAGATAATGCAAACCAGCAAATTCCCCTCCCTTGTGACTTCATAGGATTTTAGTAAATCACCCATCATATCCCAAGCCAAAAAGGTAACGTTGACTTGAAGTTTATCTTTAATTATATTTAAATCACAGAGCCTAACTGAATGTATTGACATTTATACCAAGAAATTAATTGACATTCCATTAACCTCAACCAGCAAATTAATTCTCCAGCCCCAGACCTTGAGCACTAGAAGCCTGAAGCTCAATTATGTATTGATCATGGGCGGTGACATGACAGTCTCACATGGAGGTTTAAAGAAACAGAAACCTTTTTTGTAGGAGGAATTACCTATATACATATTTGAATTAATTTTATTGCAGGATAATAAAACATCTCAGCCCATGAGCTCTGTCATTTGTCATGTCAGATGGGAGCTGAGAAAACCATTAGTAGATTTAGTGCCAGTCATCGCTATCAATTAATAACCCCTTTTTGAATTTTCATGTGAATGTAAGAGCCTTTTTAGTCTAGCAATTCAATTCAATGACAAGCTTAAAAAGATTGTAGATAGAGAACAATAATGTCTGTAGCTCTTTTATTTCAATGTGGCGTTAATACTGTAGGATGTATACTTGCCTCAAATATCAGGTATGCTTTGGCTATTGGGTTCAGGGGCGGGGTGTGTGTGTGTGTGTGTGTGTGTGTAATACACCTCAATTTTCTGCTGAATATGTCACACGGCCATGGTGAGGCTTTCCCACTTCCAAACACCAAGATACTTGCAAAGACACTTAACCCTCCTGCACATCTGTCAATCCTGGAGGCATTCTGCTGAGATGACATGTAAAGAAGTTCTGCTTAGTTTATCTTATCTTAAAAATAATAAATAGTTGCAGTGGAGTCTGGCAGAGTCACCAGACATAGTAGTAGAAATAGTTCCAATTAAAATTTTGTGCTAGGAAATCTTATAATGCACACCTTTATAAACTCCTGCTAGAACGCTGACAGTGTCTTCAGTGTTAGCGCATTACAGACCCTTCTCAGTTCCCCAAGAAGGGAGAGGTTGAGACAGTCAGAAACTAACTGTGTGATTGGCTTGCTTACATTTCTTGCCAATTACACCTTACTCTGAGTTTGCAGATCCTGCCCAAGTTACACGGAGGGCTAAAGCTTCAGCACGAATGCTGGGCATCCAAGGTACCTGTTTATGCAAGACAAGATGTGGTCTTGAACAGTCTGCAGCCCTGGCAAGGGTACTAATGTGTCTGTAGCACACAGATTGGATTTCTTTCTTTCTTTTTGAGTGGGAAAAAAACTCCCAACAAAAAGAAATGTATAAAAATAAAATATCTCTCTATCTCCAAGCGAATATGTTTAAGAAAATGTCACGAAGTGGAGATGAAAGATTTAGTGTTATTTTCTCCCTGTTTGTCTGCTGTAGCAATTCCAGCTCAAGTGTGGGAAATGCCTTCCCTTTGGGAGTGGAGGGGGCTCCTCAAAGATGTCAAGGGCACTCGCTGCTTTTAGGTAGAATTATGCCTTCTGCAAACAGCTGATTTCCCATCTTCCATCTTTGTGATATCTCTCTCTCTCTCTCTCTCTCTCTCTCTCTCTCTCTTTCCACTTTGGAACATGGAAAAGCCTTCTTGAGCTATGTATTAACAGGTAAAGTATACCATAAAAGATCATTTAAGTCAATCCAGGTAAAACAGAGGTGGAAATATAGTTAAAATAGGAACAAAAGGGGCCAAATTGGGAACTTGCTTTTTAATAAATGAAACTTAAAACCTAGGAGGCAAGGTTATTTCATTTCCAATACACTGATCATATAATTAGAATGTTGGGCTTGCTCTTAAAGACTGATGTGGACATTGCCTAAGTGGGAGCGGTTCTCTTTTGCAAAGAAAACCCCATTTTGAATGAGTAACTGTGTTGCTGTGTAACAAACCTGCACACCCTAGATAGGGTACCCTAAATAGAAAAAATAAGCAGCTGCACTCAAGTCTAGCTGAAGTTGAATTGGGGTAACCCACAGAAGCAAGGGTGAGAGGTTACTTACAGGACATGAGTGAGGGGTGGATGCATGGAAGATGGGTCACTCACAGGAGCACAGGCTAGTGCACCCAAGCAAAGCTCCCTCCTGCCAGCAATAGCTATTTGCTTCTGTATTCTCTATGAAATGTGGGTCCATGTGAGCCCTCCCTTGCATAACAGAATGTCTATGGTCCAGATCTTGTGTGGGTCTCCTCAAAGGGTTCAAGAAGGCAAGGACTGTGTCCTATCCAGAAGACAGCATCCTACAGCATTACATCTCAGTTACATTTCTTTCTGGAACTTCTGCTTCATATTTTAAGATGATGAACATGAGTTGCAAAGGATCCAACTGGTCAAAGTTCACGTAGATTTTCACATCTGAACACAGCCACATCCCTATTTGTTAATCATTTTGCATATCACTCAAGCAATATAGGTAAGTCCTCATCTGGGAACTTGACCCTGTCCTAGGTCAAGGCTGTCTGTGTATTTTTGTCCATCCTGGTTAACTGGTGTTGCTCCTTTACGTGCAAGGGCAGGGCTTGAGATCACAAATGTGTGAAGGATGCTTGCACTTAAGAAAAGTTCCCCACTCTGATTAACGTTCTGAAGTTCTGCAGAGATTGTGAAATCCGTAACTCATCTAAAGGAATGCCCCCTTTTATTTTTTTCCCCTTTCCATTGAAGCTTGGCCTATTGCTCTATTTCAGGTGGGATCATTTTGTACTTTTTAGTACCTAAAAGAAAAGCCTGGTATATGAATTCTAACCCTAATGGCAGCCTTTATAATAGGGCCCGCCTATGCCAATTTCTCTCATTCCACTTCTCTTGTTGTTCCAATCCGGAATAGCCCCAGGTAAACTCTTACATATGAACTTTCTCATTAGCACTGGGGAGAAGTACTTGACTGGTTCATGTTCTCTTCTAGAGGAGTATCTATGTAGTGAAATAAATACCATTTTTATTATTTTTAAAGGTTATTAATTTGTCTTTTTTTCCTCATGATAAAGATCAGGAATTGGCAAGCTTTCCCTGTAAGGGATAGGATAGCAATATGCCAAGCTTTATAGACCATGCATGCTCTATGCTGCATAATCTTTTTTCTTCAAAAATTAAGCTTAAATTTAGCTAAAAAAACAGTACATAAGCAAACTATGACTCGTAGATGACTGGCCAGCCATGGCTAGCTGCTTGGGGATAGTTTCAAAGACTTTCATGGCCTTCTTACCAACCACCTGCATCTCGGGCCCCAGTCAGTCCCAGTCCTAGGATTCCTTTTTGGTTTTGGTTTGGTATGATTTGGTTTGGTTTTGCTTTTGGGGGGTTTTTTGCTTTTTTTTTGGTTTTTCAAGACAGGGTTTCTCTATGCAACAGTCCTAGCTGCCTAGCTGACCTGGAACTAACCCTTGTAGACCAGGCTGGCCTCAAATTCACAGAGATCCACCTGCCTCTGCCTCTGGAGTGCTGGGATTAAAGGAAGGCACCACTACTGCCCGACTCCCTCCCAGGATTTTTAAGATCCCAGTGATATCACAGCCTTTGTTTCTATAGCCTGCCAGCAGCAGCAAGGTCCCTTGGCTGGCAAGGGGC
>LOJH01036762.1:0-15139 GCA_001685095.1 Ellobius talpinus | reverse complement strand
TATATATATATATATATATATATATATATATATATATATATATATAAAATCTCTACTTGAGGAGGATAATTCACCTCTTTTAATAAATGATGCCAAACACACCCGTGCTTCCTGATTTGCTCATTTCAAGTTTAAGAAGTCCTCATATTTTTCTCCATTGACCATTTAATATATTTTTGTGTTTGAACCAGTGAGGTAATTTACAATATGTCTTTATGAATCACCTGATGCTATAAAGCAATGTTGTATGATTTGTCTAGCCATATATGTATAACTGAAATCACACACACACACACACACACACACTTTAGTATAACACACAGCTTTCTGGATTGCATTTTACCTTGTTCCAGAACGATGACCCACGAGAAGCCAGCAATGTCTCAGTGCTCCATCTACTGTTAAGAGGTGACTTTGATCAGCTACAGAAATGAAGCAAATCCCAAACAACTAGTCTGGGGGAAAAACACCCATCTTATTAAAAATCAGGATTCAGGCAAACATGAGGTCCCCAGTACAGTGCTTGGTCACCAGCCCTGCCCTTCTCCTTCTGTGAGCTGCTCATTATTACTGAAGAATTTAAAAACTGGGAACTCAGTTGTAGTGAAACGTAGAAAACCCAAAGCAAATTTGCAGATCCTCTTACATGTTATGGGAGGTGCTGACAAGATTGGTTTTGCCCATGGCTTAGAGAGGGAGAAAAAAAATGTTAAAGAGGAGACACCCCCGGCTTCCTAGGTTGCTTCATGTCAACAGAGATCCATTCTACAGTGTGGAAAGCAAAGGAGCTCCTTGCTGAGATTAAACATATGCTTCCAAGAACAATTATTTACATATTTTTGACAGAAGGAAGAGAAGCTAACTCTGTTTGCCATTTTAGAATATCAGTTGATTTTGGAAGAAAAAAACCTATTGTGTCATATTTTTCTTAAAGTGCCTATAACACCCATATGCATTCCTGAAGAAGAAAAAATAATAATTACCACTGCCCATGCTTTCTTTATCAATACCAAGAAGTGCTATACAAAGTTTGTACTAAGAATAATAATTTTTTAAAAAAACATCCTATAGGCAGTCATTACTACATAGGATAACAAGTTTTCCTCTCTAAATAAATAAATGGTTATGATTCATTCATAAAAACCAATGTGCTTATTATGAGGTCAGGAAATGGGTTCTATTTTCATATTGTGTTGGTATGAGGACTATAATATTTATGAAAATAATTTTCCATGGTACAGTTAATAGTAATTGCCTCCTTAAATTTACTGTTAAAAGCTATTCATGTTGGAGTTTGAATGGAAAGCATTTAGCAAATGTTGGTAGACATTTTGCTTGGTGGATTTAATATCATTCTTAAAATAAATAGAGGATGTTTTTCTTGGTTGTGTTTCAACTGAAGGGTACTTGGGAGCAGGACCCTCTTTGTAGATTTCATCCCACTGGGGAAAGCACATGTCATGAGAGGGACCAGTCCACAGACCAGCAAGCATCACACCTCAGCTACCACCCCAAAGGGATCCACAGAAAAGCTACCACTGTCATGCTATGGTGTGGAGCAGAAGAAAGAAAAATATATAAGAAAGCAGGAGGATTGGAAGTACGATATTTTGAAATATTTTCTTTCCCATTCTACTTCCAACAGTTTGAATTGTGAAACATTCTCAGATATTGTTGCGTTTAATCACGTGACAGAGACTTCACTTTAGGAAAACGGCGCTAATTATCCTGTGAAACTCGCTGGCAGTATTCTTGAGAAACAATCATCTCAAGAATTGTTGGTGCAGAGAAATTAATAAAAGGGCTATTCCTGAATGGCGTGGGTACTCAGTTCATTCTGAGCAAACAGGAATAGAAGGAAAACCCATCTTTTCCTGGAAACTCCACAGCCCTTCAAGCACTCCGCTGCCAGTCCTGGGATGGAAAAGAGAGCCCCTTAGTATGCCCCAGGCCTTTATTTTCTCAGCATTTCTCACAGTGAGGTATTTAATCAGCTGTTTACTGATGCAGGTTGAGAAATGTTTTCCTTTGCATGATTCCAAGGACTCTTTTCCATTTGACCTTGTCTAAGGTCACTTGCTCATTGTTTTGTGAGCACATCTTTATTTAAAATTCTCTTCTAATCTGAAAGTGCTGGAAGCATTTATGAAAATGATAGACTTCTGTCTAACTGGGAGCATCTCCAGGCAAGCGCTGCCCTGGCAGATAAAACCTGTTTGGTTTGAGTGATTTTTGCCTCTGTGTCAGGGTGTTCAAGCATCCCATTCAGGCTGACCTCTTCAGCAAACTTTCTTCAGCTCTCTTGTAAGCTGTATGGTTGACGTAGGAAACAGTTCAGCTCTTTGTGGTGTGTGATCAAGTTATATAATTATAGTTGATCAAAATTTCATAACATTACCTTTTGGTTATTTAGCATAGAATAACTTATTTTGGATTCAAGTTGCATATGGAGTAATTACTATATATTTAGGATCTGGAGTTAGTAGCCAGACAAAATTTATAGGTAAACATGTGATTGTTTTTTGCACATCTAGCTTTGCCTTAGAAAAGAAAACGATTTAAAAGTGGTAAATATGCACATGGCTATTTCTTCTAAACAGTGGCTAAGCTGTGTCTCACATAATTATGAGGTATGAGCTCTATTATATCCATTAGTGGTCACATTAAATTCACCATATATTTCCTAATTTTACTCATAATTACATGCATCATTTCTTTGAAGGCATTTTGTTTGGTTATTTAAATAAAAAACCATTGAACTTCAATATAAAAGTGCATGTAATGCAATAAATTTGACTGTAATGTAGGCAAGTAACTTGTATGTAAATCTGACATGGTATTTCTGCTGCTTTGACTTCATGTAATTTGCATATTCTTGATTTCCCAATATACTCTTTAATGGATCAGATAAACAGAATTTTAACCATGCATGTCTAAAATAATTTTTAAACTATGGGAAGCATGAATGCAGTAGCTGAATGTAAAGTTTCAACCAGGGGTTAAATTTTATGTTTTAGGAAGCTCAGGAATAAATCTGAGTGCAAAAGAAGTTACTGTCCAATGTCATAAATAGAATGAATGTAGCGTTAGATTTTACCTAACTACAATAGAGACCTTCATTGTAGACAGTTTTGGTTTCTGAACATGTACTTCTGTATGTTGAAGAACGGATACTTCTGGTCCGCAAGAGCAGAGTGCTGTAGGTGGTAACGTAACTCTATTTCTGCTGCATATATGAACATATCCAATAGCAATCGACTGTTTTCTGACCTGGCTTCCCAAATATGGTAGATGCCTAGCCCATGATTCCTTGCTGGTACTACACAAGATGAAATCCTAGGTGAGTTAGCACTTTAAGCCGTCTCTTAGATTTGACAAAGTGCTCTTTTGCAAGCAATTTAGACTGACATCTTTGCACTGGGGAGAAGAGAGAACGCCTGTATGGAATTTTGGTCCTTAGAAGCCTTTAGTTGGGTTTTGTTTGCATCATCGGGATGGTGCTTTCATTTACAAATTGGCATAGCTAAGGTAAGACCCTGTCTATCTGCTCTATTAGTTGGTGTGAACTTATAGTGATTTTTATTTTTTTCATATTATGGTAAGAACTTAAAAGGAGTACACCTTTTTTGATTAAAAAAAAGAGCAAATAGAACTGTAATGTTGATGATGACAAAATGCATTTTATAATGAGTACAAAGACTTTATTTCAGAGAGGATGCATTTGCACTTAAACTGTGGTATAGGACCGACAAGGTATTAATCCATACAAGGGGGTGCATTCTTTCAAGATTCCAAGTCAGCATAGTGTCTGAGGCCCTGACTTGGAAATGGAGTGATTTGTGTGTATAAAACATGCTTTCTTAACTGATGCCCAACTCCTAGGTAAGTGTAACAGCTTATCACTCGAAGGTTCTGAATTAAGGTCAGAATTTTTTTTCAAGGATAAGTTGCAAAGCCAGTTCCAGACTAGATGAATCTCTCCTCAAGACTCATTGAAAAATGTTAATGATGAAATATTATCTGGGTCCTATCCAAAGAACAGAAGCCTTTGCCCTCCTAGCAATCCTTGCAGAATCGTCAGCCAGGCTTTCATTGTTAAGCTGCTAATAGCTAACACTTTTGCCCATTCTCTCTCTTCTGCATAGAAACAACTTTATATATATATATATGTGTGTGTGTATATATATATATGTATATACATATCTTCTCCAGACCTGTTAGTAGGTAGGTACATTAGGAAGAAGCGTGAAAAGTATCCGGTTCCCTAAGTTTCGGGACTTCAAAAAAAAAACAACAAAAGTATTAGAAAAGTGTAAAAGATAACATGCAACTGCTCCCCAAAGATCTTAATTGGGAGCTACTGGCTCGGGAGGATGTGTGTGTGTGTTGACAGAGGTTCCCACAAGTTCTTCCCCCACAGCTGTTTATTCAGATAGCATGGGGCGCGTCATTTACATAATAAATTTTTTTTAAGCAGTTAGGTTGAGTCAGTCCAAGCTCTGCTCCCCTCAATTGTTGCATTTAAACCAATAAGGATAGGACAAGAGAATAGCTGTGGTTTGCGTTGCAAAAACAAAGCAAAACAAAAAGCCCCGAGGCTTCGTGGGCAGACCTACAAGGCTGCGCAAACAAATCGGGGGATGAGATTGTGCCGTTTCTTTGTCTAGGCGTCTCAGATGCTATCTGCCGCTGCCGTTCGCTGGGGCGCAAAGCCGTTCCCAAACAGATCGCGGCGAGCTGATGGCTCCGAGCTTGCGGCGAGGTAGCGAGTGTGCAGGGCCACTTCCGACTGGAAACCTTCCTGTGGCGGTGCGCGGTGGCGGGGTCCTTCCTGGGGAAGGCGATCACGCTCAGTCGCTCGGCTGCCCGAGACTGCAGCAGCGTCCGGGTGCCGTCCCCCGGAGCCGGGCAATCCCCGGCCTCCGCGCTCTGCTGCCAGCCGCGCCGCAGCGCTGCTGAGAGCGCCCGGCTTCCCGCGTTCCTGCCCAGCAGCCAAACTATGTCAGGAATGGAGGTCTGCTAACACAGAAAACTCCAAGGAGCACACTAAACCGGTGGAGGCAGCAGATGTGAGCACTGTAAGTACAAGCTGGGTGTTTGAAAAATTGTAGTCACCAAGAACAGCTGTCCGATGGGCAAAGCCCGAGATAACAGGAGCGCTTTTATTGGTGTTTTGATTTGTTTCCAAAGAAAAAGTATTAAGGCTTGGGGGAAATGATGACACTTTGTTCCTGAGACTTTAGTAGCCATGGGGTTCAGTCATAAAAGTGAAATTCTTACCTTCGAAATGATTGGAGCCATTAGGATCATTAATGGATCGCTGTAAATTAACTACTTTTGTTATGATCTTTATAAATAAGTAGAAGGCTGGGTAATGTTCTCCGAGGGAGATGATTTCATATCTTTTCTCCTTTGCTGCACTTTCCTCGGAACATTATTGTGTGGTGGTGAGCAGAGTGTTGTGTCCGTACACAGACGTATAGATGTTGAAAGTGTACATAGCGGTGTATATTACATAGATGACTTTTCCTCCCCTAGGTTGATAAACGAGGATAGGGTCCTGATGGAAAACACAGCAGATGAACAACAAACTAACCATGTCTTCTAGAAAGAAGCCTTTTTGTTCCTTAACAAATTAATCAAACATTTTACTACCCAGGCTCATCTCCAGCATGGGATGCAATCAACCTTTGCCACCCCACCTCCCTTAATGGATTTGTCCCTCTCTGGCCCTTTATGTGATCTGAGTGCACTTGGGAGTTCAACTCCAGATTTTGAAACTTCTGGATATCTGTGTAAAAGGATTGCCCTTCAAAGTCAGTGTCTGAATTGCTAATGAGTCACAGGCTTGCACTTCTTGGGAGGAGGTTTGAACATTTAAGCCCAGAATCTGCAAGAATTCAATACATTCTGAACTGTCATTGAATTTAGACAAATGTTTTTAAGTTTCATTTCTTAAGATGGTCAGTGGTAGTTGGGAACCATGGTGCGGTTGTATAGGTTTGCAGTTGGTTTTCTAATGTCCTTCGGAGAAGGTTTTATTTCAAGCTTGTGTGAGTCTTTCACCTCACTGTTTAGGGTTTGGGGAAACACACACACATGAATACTCATGCCTTTATATGATCAAACAATTTGATATTTGACTTTCTCGATGGTTGAGTTCTCCTAAGGCCCAAAGTGTTTAGTAAGTAAGCAAGCAGCCGTGGATTTTCAGCCTTTGAGAATGCTTTGTGGTGACAGACACAGAACTCTAATTGAGCCACCGTTCAGCTTGGAAGTGCCAGATGAAGTCAACGCTCTGTGAGTTTCACAGGCATGATAAATGATTCTT
This sequence comes from Ellobius talpinus, assembly GCA_001685095.1. Lineage (NCBI taxonomy): Eukaryota > Metazoa > Chordata > Mammalia > Rodentia > Cricetidae > Ellobius > Ellobius talpinus. The sequence continues at coordinate 8,808 of LOJH01036762.1, read as the reverse complement.
GAAAAAGAAAATTTCCATTGGAGTGTAAAAATATATTTCCTAAGAATACAATGGGAAGAAAAGAGATCCTGGCTGAGGGAACAAAATCTCTTTTTATCAGATAACCAGACATAGTTCAGTCAGCATTGTCAATAAATGCTAATTTTGAAAACAGTCCTTTCTCCTTAAAGCTGAAGATAGGAATGATGTGTTTCAAATACTTGTTTGTTTTTGGTTTCAGAGGGATTATGTTTTCTCATTTTCTTTAAAGGAGATAATGCAAAAAGCAATATAGGATATTACATTAAGATAATCATCACTAGCATTTGAGCATTTAGTTTATGGAGGCTTTGATAAGGAAATAGTGCTAACACTTGACAAACAGCTACTTCTCCCTAGAAGCCCTTTCCCACTTCAGGGTGAGGGTTTTGTTTTTAAGACTTGAGGTTTGTATTTCAACACTGAGAGCTGGAAAGGCAGATGGAGAAAAAGGGCAGCAAGGCTAGATTCTGTTTAAGAAGCAGACTTATGGGGAAGGCACTCCCCCCATAAAATACATTCTGATTAGAAAATTGCCATTGTCTTTCCAATTGGGGAGCACCTAGGTTGATCTGCGTCAGACAAGCCAGCTCTGCTTAGACAGAAGTTCAATGCTTTCACTTTGAAATTTTCTTTTCAGTCCGAAAAGAAAAAAGTTTTAAATTATAGTCATTTTATAAAAATTGCTTCTAGCAAGCGACAAAACCCATGGAACCCCATAATTTAGACAAGTACTACATTTTATTTGCTCTGTGCTGCTGAGATTTAGAATCCCCTTCCATTTACAGTTTACTTTTCACAGAACATTATTAACTTTTTGGCTTCATACATGATCTTCTGTCAGATACTTTTGATTGGTAATTTAGCAAAGTATAATAAACAGTGCAAAAGACATGAGTTTTGTTCTGTGTCCTGAGCTCTGTGGCGGGGAAAGTGTGATAAAATGTGGACCTTAAGTCTTGTGTGATGATCTCTCAAAGCACGTTTGCCTTCTGGAAATAATTTCTGGGGTTGAAGAGCATGGTATTAACAGATTTAATGTGGCTATTCAATGGATTGACGAAGTACTATGTGGGGTTTAACAAAATGAGAGAGACAAATTGAACATCAACAAAAGTTACATCTGTGAAGAATTATAAATTTAATTAGAAAAAAGGCAAAGTTAAAAGACCTCATTAACTAATCAGAAGTCATAGTTACTAGTGTAGGAGTCTTGAATTTAAATTCTAAGGAACTCTTATCTTTTTTCTTTTTCTTTTCACAAGTCTGGCAATATGCTACAACTGTGCACACGGAGTTTTTTATTAAATCATCAAAATGAATGACTTTGTTGTACTATGAGATGATCATTCATAATACAATGAGTACTAATTTTGTACTCCTGAGAATATTGGAATTAAAAATAGAGATTAGAAGATGACAAGAATTATATTAACTTTTTAGATAAAGCAAATAATAAATAAACTGGTGCCTAGCAGAACTTTTTTAGAAACCACAAACTCCCCCTTCTATTGAGTGAAAATAGTCTTCATTAATTATTTTTGAAACGCACTGTGGTTTTAGAGTTTTAAATACAAAAACAGTTCCGTAGACTTTGTTAACATGGGAGGAAGTCACCGTCCGTCCGAAATAGGTGTCCTTTTCAGATAAGCCATGAGGGAGTGAGGATGCCTCCCGAATGCACTGTAATCTTGCACTGCACATAAGAAACTAAAAGCATGTGAAGTGTAGCATTTTGTAAACTGTAACTAATTTCCCTCACATCTGTGTCTAATTGTTGTCTGCATTCGCATTCTTGAGAGTAGATTTATTTTTCCTGGACCACGATGTGGGTTCAGCTGACCAGCCTAAGTGAGGATTAGTTGTTTTAAAGTTATTTTGATTAAAGAGTCATTTTTAAATACAGTAACACACAACACATGGTTTAAATAATCCTTGAGACACAAAAGAATATATCTGAAGTACACTTAATGAAAGGAAGATCGTGGGTATGGACTTTCAGAAACTGCTCTCTGAAAGTACAGTAGAAACTAGGCTGCCAGCAGAAAAGAAATACATTAGTAAGTGGCATTTTTTTCAGCAAGGAAATGTGTTAGAATAATTCTTATTTGTAGGCTCTCTTTATTATTATTATTACTACCAAGTTTGATTTTTAAAAAACAAAAAACAAAACTGAGAAGCGGCAGATTTTAAACTTCAAATATAAAGACGATGAAGCTTTCAAAGTAAACAATGAAATAAAAATTGTGTTTCTGAGATTACGCTTCCTAGCTGATTTTACAATGGAGATGTATTTTAGCATTACTCAGAAGTGTGCTTTAACATACTCTTATGTCATTAAGCCAAGAGAGTTCTTAAAATGAAGTCTGTTCTCACCTATAATTTATTCCAGGTGTATAAAAGTAGGGGAATTTTATCCTTGAGATATATTGCTGCAGTTTCTAAAGGAAACCATTTAATCTTGCGTGGGAACATTAATTAAAAAATAACTACAGAAACCTGTTATCAAATAATGGACTTCTGCAGGCATTAAAGTTAGTAACTTCAGTTACTCAAATGTCTTAAAAATTGTTTTTGTCCTGCATGTGAAAAAACATAAAAAAGCATACCTAGAAGTTCCATGTAACATTATCCCAAGACATTTCAACCGTAATGATGCTTTATTCTCGCTAGAAAGGTCGTGTTTCTTAATTTCATAAATCATAATTAAAAACTAGCAGGACTCAACAGAAGATGTTTAGGTGGATAACTTTAATGTCATTTGAGACGCTTCAGCTCTCATCTTTGTTCCACAGCCCTAATTGATGTCAGTTCAGGTTGAATGAAAACTCACATCAAAGATTTGGAATTCTGTGCCATTTTAAAAGTTAGGCAGAAAGTTCCTGCCTGCCTGCCCCAGTGTTGGTGGGAGCTTGCAAGACGGCAGCAGCCGGGCTCACCTGAACCTCATTACCTGCTGGCCCCTCTAACTGCCTCTGAAGGGCAATGACTATTACAACTTGGAATTAGTGAAGCTGTGCAGTGAAGCCCCCAATTCTAATTTATCTGGAAACAAACTGAACATGCAGGCTGGCTGGGCTGGTGAATTAGAGTACTCAAATGTGCATTCTAGTTCAGCCTAAAGGATGGCGCGAACACACACACACACCACACACCACACACACACACACACACACACACACACACAGAGAATTTCTTTCATGTGACCAGAGTAGCTGTATAAATACTCAGTGGGTTTTCATTTGGAACAGTTAAACAAGTACAGGGCTCGGTTCTGGGCTTTGGGTACGAAAACCTGCCTTTGCCTTGCTTCTGGAGCACAGCATTGCCCGAAACTCTTTCATTGCATCTTAAATGACATATAGTAAGTAACCTGGAGAAAACCATCCCGATAAGGCAAGGAAATGGTCAGGAGGCTGAAGGGGTGTGCGGGTGCTCTAGTTCTGCTGACTAGAACAGAAGAGGAAAGAGCTGAAGATGCTCAGGGATTATTGCCTCAAACACTGCTGCTGTTAAACATACTCATTTGTTAATAGCTATATTTTTTTTTTCCTTCCCAAGCACCTTTTCCAAGCTCTGGGGCGAGACTGCTTTGCATGTTGATTGGGGGAGGGGTAATCCCGTTTGCAGCTGTCATAGGCCAGTGATGAATCACTAGCCCGTCATTTGACTGCCTTCCCCTCCTGACAAGGGGAGGAGGAGGACAGACCTGCAGGAAGAAACAACAGCAGAGCCCTCCACTTAAAGACACTATGCCTTTGCCGGCTGCCCTGGCCTCCTTTTTCTCTTTTGGTTAAAAGTGGGCATTGTGGGGCTCAGCCATGTGCTCTGTGTAATTAAGAGCTGAGACTGAAGCACAGTTAACAACCACTTCTGATTTTCTACCCCTGGCCACAGGTGCAAACATCTCCCACCAGTTCCGATGTTGCTCTTTCCTCAAGTTGCAGGTAAGGATTTCGTTGATATTCAACTTTTTTGCAGCTTACCTTTCTGTGACCCGGATCTATTTTTGTCTAGTATTTCTTAATTATTTCTATTAATAGCAGCAGCCTGGGTTAGAAATGACTTTGTGTGTGTGTGTCTGTGTGTGTACACATGTGTACATGAGTGCACTTGTATAAAAGTAATTAAGTATCTGGGAAAGGCTTGAGAGTGTTGGTTTGAGGCGTTTGCTGACTGTGGTTAGGAAAAGTGTAGGTAGAATGATAATTAGGAATAACTGGATTTGAAATCATTTCTAGTTTGAATTCAGATACTTACGGAAGTAAAATGCCTCATGTGGCACTGTTCTCCAACTGATACCCAACAGTCAATTTCAGCCTAGCCTATAAATTAAAATGACCCCAGGTAAGGTGAGGAGCATATATCAGCACTATGTATGTAAAATTGACCCCTGCCCAGATTATTATTTTTTAGAAAAAATATATAATTCTTAAAATATAGTAAATGCACGTTGGGCTTTAAAATTTGTGCTGTCAGAAGACAAAGCTGTATCTAAGCATCTAATTAGCAACTTTAAATAGTTCCTCTGTTCAGGAATAAAAGTGGTATATATAAGAAGCGTCGCATTTTGAAATTGTCACTGTGAGTCGTGGCTATTGTGCCTTCTGCAGCAGAAGTAACTGGCAAACTTGAGGCCCTCTGGGAGGCATTGAACTCCTTTTTCTATGGTGAAAATGCAAAATTACAGCATTGCTTAGAATTTTTTCCCCTAAGAGACAGCTGAGGTACTCTAAGGGCTAATGGTCCCACAGACCCTCTGTGTGCTGGCCTTATCCTTTTTCAATTGGCTACGGTGTATGTAATCCACAAAGCAAACAAGTGGGCCAACATCATAATGTTTTAATGCTGCACTTGTTTCAAGGGAAACAGAGGAACAATTAAGTAGTATGCCAGAGTAAACATATGCACCAGGACAGTCTCATTCCCTGTCACTGGGCTGGAAGTTTCAAGTGCTTTGTTTGGTTTGGAACCCATTAAATCACAATTGGGTGTGAAGTTATAAGGGAGTATCCAGTGCTAATTTATTAGATGAAGCAGATTGCACCAAACAGTGTTTATTTCTATTACGCATGTTTATGTATTTGCCTTTTCTTTTAGGAAAATCATGCTCTGGGGGATTGTTTTAATATAAAAATGGCTGCATGTTTTCTTCTGAATATTAAAATAGATGACATTGTCAGACATTAGCTTATGACTTCAATTATACAAGAAGGGGAAAGCTTTTAAAAGCTGCACGTGAAGCTTTGGTTCTATAGGACGAGTGATGCCCTTTCGTACTCCATGTGGGGAAAGGACTAAAGTCAGAGGCAAGGTGAACGGTTTCCAGTCTAAGAAAAGAGATACAATGGGACTTTTGTGTGCCTGTGTTTCAAAGAAAGTGTCAAGTCGTTAGCACATTAAATAGTGGTGTTATGAATTTGGTACATCTGTCAAACGGAAGGCTTCTTGTCTTTAGGTCTATGGAAATGCAGGATCTAACCAGCCCGCATAACCGACTGAGTGGTAGTAGCGAATCCCCCAGTGGTCCCAAACTCGATAGCTCTCATGTAAATAGCACTTCCATGACTCCCAATGGCACGGAAGGTGAGTATCGCTCTCGTGCTGCTGTGCCCTTGTTTCTTCCTCAGTGTGCGCCTTTTGACTGCTGGTGATCTCTGCCCTTAGAGTCATCAAACTGCTCCTTCTGTTTCTAAGTGACTTGATGCAATCCGCGCTCCTCATTAATTGGGAGCTGAATATCTCTGGATTGTCACCTTCCATAGACTGGTTTTATTTTAAGGCCTATGTACACATATGTATTCAAGTGTGCACATGTGTAGACACAAAATGCTTTTCCCTTGGAATTTCTTTGTGTTGACCTGCAAGTCCCAATCCCTGTATTATTTTGCATCATGTTGATGTACAACTACTGAAAATTTGAAATTATTTTATTTTATTTCCCATTTTGTCAGCAAACACAGCCTGATTTTGAGAAATGTCAGTATTGAACTAGATGACTTTGGATCAGGAAAGCAGCTTTTGTGCCTAGTTTTCCTGTGGCTTTGGCCACTGCAGTATAAACAAGAAGAACCTAAAACTTAATACCTGTAAAGTATGCAAGCCTATCTGCCAAGGATGCCTAGTATTTAGTCGCTTTCTTGAAGACTGCGTAGTATACTTTAAACATAGCGTCATAGCTATTTTAACAGAATTAGTACAGATGGATGCGTATGTGAATCGCATGTAAATAGGAACATCTACTTCAATCCATGTATATTTCAATCCAAACATAGAAGGTTGTGTGGATACATTACTGTCTGTTATGCACAGCTACTTAGGTGCTATGCATATTTTTATCACTCAGGTGCACGGAAGGATATATTGCATGTTGCCTTGCATTTATTTCAACTGCAGTCTTCACTGATTTTGTTGCTTATTTATTTGTTACTAAACCATAGGGTATTGATGGATTCATGAAATAAATTTTATTAGAAATTCAAAGATTATCCATGCTAGAATACCATTTATAGACAAACCCTTATCTATCAATTGCCCAATAATAATAATCTTTTATCTCAGATTTAAAAAGTAGAAGCATAATTAAGTTGAATATAATTATTATCGTATTAGTGTGATATTTGAGTGTGTCTCTGGGAAAGCCTTTTAAAACGTATAAACATCGTCACAGATAAAGCCCAAAATCAGTTATTTCAGATAGAAGGTATCTTGATTTTTCTACCAGTAGTCATAATTTTTTTGTCCAACTGTTCTGTAGCTTTCTTCCCAAGTAAATATATTCCTGTGCAGTGTTTATGGAGAATGGCTGCTGTCAAGAGGAGAAACTTTGTGCTGATTCAGCAACATGGCTAATCTCTGGATAGCCCAGCTTTCCGTTGGAAGCTTCTAGTCACATCAATCATTAATCAAGCTGCAATCTTCACAAAAGCAATTTTATTGTCTAAGTAGAGTGTATAGAGCCCGAGTAGTAAGAGCGAGTGGTCAGTTCTGCTTCATCTCTTGCTTGAATCAGCCTGCAGGCAGAAGCCGGTTAGCACAGACAAGGTCTGGAGACTGTTCTACAGCCCACCACCGGGTCTTCCTCAGCTGGGCCCAGTCCATCGTCAGGGTGCTGGGCGGCCAGTGAAAGGCTCTACATACAAACCTATCATTGGCTCACTGGCAAGCTCAAAGAGATAGCCACTTCAGCACAGAAGGCTAAACCTGCTAAACTATTTTAATTCATAAAATGTACCAATATATATGAGGAGGAAGAATTATAAAATAGTAGCATTTTGTGTATGATGCAGGGAAATAGGAGCAAGATGTTTTCATCTTTTCGACATGTTAATGCAAGCCACCTTCTACAATAAGAGCCACCTTCTTTTTAAACAGAGTACCAATACGTGTGAGGTGTTTTCTTGGATGGTTTTATGTGAATGAGATGTGGTTTGGTTTTAGAAAATGTGGAGCACCAACATATTTCTAAATATTTATATTTCATACCTTGCTATCACGTATATAGTCAGAAACATATTGCATTTGTAATATTTTATACAATTAAAATTAGCTTGAAATAGTCTAGATAATTTTTATAATTACGTAGATACTTAGCAATTTTTCTTCCTTTTACCCTCTCTTCCTTTTTCTCTCCTTCCCTCCCTCCCCTTTTCCTTACTTTCTTCCTTCCTTCTTTTCTTCTTTCTTCTTTGGTTTTCTGAAACAGGGTTTCATTATGTAACTCTAGCTGTTCTGGAAGTCACTATGTAGACCAAGCTGGCCTTGAACTCACAGATCATTCTGCTTCCTTGCCTCCTGAGTGCTAGAATTGAAGGCATGTATCACTACCCCTGACTCTTAGAAGTAATTTCTTACCCTTAAAAAAAAGTTACTTATGCAGACTCTGATGATGCAACACAACCCCAGCAGTAGGAAGTTGGAGACAGCAAATTTCAGCCCTGGAAGTGAGTTCAAGGCCAGCGTGGACTACAGGAGACCCTTTCTCAATGATAAAAACACACACACACAAATCTTGATGGTTAGGATGCAGTCAGTTCAGAAGCAAAGCTAGAGGGTCTCACATAAGTTATTCAGAGCACTAACGGAATATTTTTGTCAGTTCACTGGAAAACTTAGAGCATTTTTAAGCATAAAGCTTCAAATTATAGACCTGAATTTTCCTCATGATTCATGTTGTATGATTTTTACATCCAGATATATCAAAAGAGTTCTAGATTTGTTTGTGAATCAAGTTATCATGTTCCTTTCCTGCCCCGTCATTTTCTTGTTTCATTTCTCTTACCACAGGAATTGTGCTTACAGTTAGTAAACTTATTAACTTCTGGCAACCTTCCCTGCAATATAAGTCATTATAAATTTTCCTATTTTTTATTTGAGGTATGATTTAGTTCGAAACCTGAAGTGTTTATCAATGAATTAGAGGATCAAGAAGAAAAGAAAGAAATTCATTAAAACTAACCACTAAAATATCATCCCCCTTCACTCCATAGCAAATACTTCAGTTCTCTGTATACACACACACACACACACACACACACACACAAAGCACACATACACACTGTGATAAATGTTTAAATGACGACCCAGCAACCGATTGAAAGTAATCTCAGCTCAATTTAAATTGATTAAATGACCAGCAAAACTTCCATATAGTGGATCTTTGGCTGAATTTATGGAATTCAGTTTTTGGCTGAATTGGGTTGTCTTCTCTCACTCAGAGCCAATTATTAAACTTCCTGCCACCACTTGTCTATATCATGAGGCTAAGAAAACAGAAAATCTCCTTTATAT